>JAOVVI020012324.1:0-12287 GCA_028571085.2 Nepenthes alata | reverse complement strand
CTAAAAATGGCGTTAACGCGACCTTCATATGATGTTATTATTTATTATCTTTTTCTATAAATATTATTTCTCTTCCTCTAATTCATTCTTCTCTTTCTTTTTTATATTATCCAACAAATAAAGATTTTGATTTTTTATAAAAGCCTAAAATATATTTTATTATTCTTAAAATTAAAAAATGTCCGGTAAAAAAATTAATTTATTTGCTCTTAATCATTCTTCTAATATTTTTTACATCTTCACACAACCACGATCTTTAAATTTTTTTCGTTAATGTAATATTTTAATTAAAATTAATAATTTTCTTTTACATACTCGGTAAATATATTCAAATATTAGAAAATAACTAAAACCCATTTTACATAAACTTTAATGGAACTTATAAAAAAATTTAAGAAAAATTATATGATAAATTAATCGAGCAAGTCAGTCTTAATTTTCAAAATTAATAAATTAAAAAAAGTGAAAACAAGATAAAAGGTTAGATTTAAACTTAGAGTTCGTCTCCTTTTTTTAATTCATGATACGTATTTGGATCCAGATTATTGTACGGATTAGGAAGCTTTCGAATTTCTCGACTCGGGTGAATCTCAAACGGGTCCGGTCTCCGCGTATTTTTAATTTGAGCTTTGCACACCACAAGTTACAAACAAAAGGTTAAAAGACGACAGGATGTTCTCTCACCATAAATACTCCGACGCTCAAACTAAACATTTTTTCTAAAAGATAAAAAGATGCAAGCGTGAAAGTAAATGTGATGGGGAATGCACGTATGCAAATATGCAGGACGTGCATGTAATATATAGAGGAGGCTTGTGCTCCCCTTTTTGTACTGCTACAAGTGGCTCACTATTGTCGCCGTATTGGAGCAGCGATTTGAGGGAAGTGAGTTGGCTCTTTCTCCTCGTTTACCTGAGAGCTTGGTGTTAGGATCGATTTTCTTTGATCCCTAGGCACTGGTTTTGCTCTTCTTTGAACTTGAATGGGAGTTTGAGAGTTTAGGGATCAAGGATCAAGATTTAGGATCTCTCCCCCTTCTTTGTTGAGGGAGAAGACATTTTAGGCTCCGTGAAGGAGGCTTTTGGCACGAGAATCTTTGACAGGTGACTTGTCAGGATTCGTCGGCCGCTGAGCGCTGGCGGTGGCTAATAATGTTAGTTATTGCGTTATTGTAGCGCGAAAATCGTCGTCAGGCATGGTCGACACTAGCCTGCTTGACCTTGTGTGGATTGGTCAAGCGTCTGTCGGGACGGTGTACGCTGCGGCTTGCCTATGTTGACTTCATCTCCCATTGGCTGACATTTCCTAAGCGGGGACCTCCTGCACTGCCAGTCTGCCGTTGTTTCTGCAGAGGCACAAACGAAGCTGATTGGGCGCGCACCAAGGGAGCCATATGGGCTTTGCCCTAATTTTCCTAGGTCGCCTCTTCCTAGTTGGGCCTGCTTACTGTTATTTGGACTTCGTTGATTTTGGCTCAGATCCGTGTTGGTCCCATTACTAGCCCCCATGCCCGGGGACGACCCATATCGGGGCTTGGCACGTCAGGAGATGGGTCTCGTCACTGGCTTGCTTGTGCCTTCCTAAGATGCGCCAGTCTCCTACTCTCAGAGACGTCGTTCCTTCCCCATACAAATATGCAGCTTTTAGAGGTGCCGCAATAATTCGGTGCCCTATTTGAAAAGATTTGCGGTAAGGGAGTCGACCTTACATTGATGGGTAACCTATTCCGTGATTGACAGTCGTCGAGTGGCGTGCCCCTTTAGGAGTTCACCGGGCCTTCTGTGCAGCTATAAATTGGGGGGTTCTCTCACATTGGGAACCCAAGCTCGCTCCTTCACCGATGGAACAATGTGAGGTCCTTGGCGCATTTCATGCCCCGTGGAGTTCTACACGGGAATCAAATAGATCTACGGGAGACTTATAGTTGTCTTTGAAGCCTGTCGTCATGCTCCTCTTGTGGATGTTTCCTTATTATAATGAGGGTGGCTTGGCCACTCTGCAATCGTCATGTGCCTTCTATCCATCTTGTTAGGTTGTTCAGCCATTGGAGGAGCGTCGTGAGATCAGCACTACGATTCGGGCACTCAGTCCCCTCAATAGCATGCCGCCTGCAGCTTTCTTTCTGGTTGGTCGTCCTCTTGGCTTGGCTGGTGGAGGCATACTCTGGGTCCCGTTGGGCTGCGTATCTAGCACGTTGTGGCTTCGATAGTTGACCCCTGATGGATGCCTTTCCTTTGTTGTGGGGGAAGCCATGAGTGAGGGATTGGCATCCAATTCAGCCCGTCTGAGGGGATCAGTCTCAGGGTAAATGCTACCGGTATGAGGTGATTAGGATCTCATGATTCCGACTAAGCCAACCTGGCGGGCACTGTTCTTCTTCTGCTCTTTATACTTTGTTTCATCCTTTTTTCTGGGTTGGTGCAAATTTTGTATTTTGTAATGAACACTTCAATGAATAAAAGTGTTAACTTTTGCTTTTACCTTTGGTGCCGTCGTATTTTTTTTTTTACTATTGTTCAGTATGACTCCAGGGCCAAAAGACCCTCTCGCCGCTACATATGTTAAATTACTCGTATGTTTTGTGTGCTGGCGGCTGCTGATGCCTATCCCTCAGGTCCGTATTTGGACCGTCCGTGGGAAGGTCTGGCGGGGGTTGCTCGCGTCCTATCTCGGGTGGCAGAACACCATTGATGAAGGCCACATTGATGAAGTCATGTCTACACATTTAATGCACCAGGAACCTCAGAACCGCCGCATCAGCGCATTTAATGCACTGGGAATCATAGAGTCGTCACGTATGATCACCTCTCCTTGAAAGGGCGCGATACTTCAAGGCATCGCCATGTGGAGGGACTTTGTTGGGAGGTGGTATGCTTTGCTTTGGTTAAATGACACCATTTCCTTGGGAAAATTTTGGCCATTTGATTGCCAAAGCCCTCTTCAATTTTGGTCTTTGCTCGTTGCTGTGAGACACGAGACTCGACTCCATAGCTGCTTCCTCTTTCCTTTGGATGTGCTCACGACAATGGCAGATGAAATTTACAACTTCTCTACAAGGCTATTAGCGGGATCGTCTTCCTCGTCAGGATTTGAGCCTCCTACTGAGGAGTCGAGATGGAGGGAACACAAGCTAAGAGACCTTGATGAGGCGAATCTTGCCACAACAATGATGGAAGGTTGCCGCTTGGAGCCTTCAGTCTTTGGGACAACGAGGCCTCTGAGAGCGCCGCTAGGCTTTGAATCTAATAGGGCTTCCAATTCCTCTTGGCGTCGAAGGCTTGAGGATATTGGTTGACTGATCCAACGGACACAACGAGCAGTTGAGGAGGCTGATGGTTGGTTGCATGCTACCATTGCCGACAGCAAACAGAGTCGGGCGTGCGCGGCATACTTTGAACAAGCTTGGTCGGTGTCGGAAATGAGGTCATCACAGTTAGTCGATGTCAACACACAAGCCTAGAGCCAGATCGCTACTCTCTAAAGGAAGCTTGAGTTATGCCGAGAGTGACTTCGAGAAGAGCACATCTTCCATACCGAACTGGAGGCTAAGCTAAGATTGAGGATCCGCCCGGAGGATTTGGCTCCGATGTTAGGGAGATGGTTCCAGGAAGGGATCCAACTGAGTCGGAGGATAGTTTCTATGGCGGCACCTGGCTTCCCCACGGGCCTTTTGGACTCTCGAAACATGGGCACTCAAACGCAATTGGAGCAGATTGAATTCTTATCTTTCGATCCCGTCGAGCCCAATAGGCATTGATAGTATTGTTCTATTTTTGTGGTCGCTGGTTGTCCTATTCTATAAAGAAACTTCATTAATAAAATTTCTTTCTTAATAGGCCAATTTATTTGCCGTTGCATGCTTGCACTTGAACATTGTGTGCTGCATTTTTGGTCTGGAAGTGAGACTGGCTTCCGTTGTCATCACTTCTGGCAGCTGATATCCTCACATTAATTGCTTGGTGTGATAGTTTGGATTTGGCAGGCAGCTGCGGCTCGCGTTGGGTGACCATTTGTCAAGCGCCATGATGGGCTGCCTTGGACAAACGCGTCATGTCTTGTTGGAGGAATGCGTGTCAAAGCCATCATTCGTGGCAACCTTTAGGTTTTTTCGCGTGACACCGATTGATAGCCTTCTACGTTGCCTATTTAAACGGTGCTCCCTAACGCCATTCACATTTTGCGATCTCCTGTTTTCAGCACCTATGGCAAAAAAGAAAAGTTGTCATTCTCTCATGATTCGACTGAGAGTGGGGGATATTAAGTCAATTATTTCGGAGAGTGACATTGCAGCTTTGAGGGTGAGTTATCATATTCCTGGCGAGTTGGGCCACTGCCTTCCTGGTGTGGAGGAAAGAGCAAACGCACCCCTTGCAGGTTTCATCACTGTATATGAGCACCACCTGAAGGGTGGGCTTCCTTCCCAGTGATGCCGGACCTGTACGAGATTTTTGCGGCGTTGGACATCCCTGTGGAATGGCTTCACCCTAATGTCGTGCGCTACCTGGTGTCTCTGTACGTTTTTGTTTGCCTTCATGCTTGTGTGTTTTGTGCACGCTCGGTCAAGATGCTCTTTCGCTTCAACCAGTCAAATGATTGGATTTTTATGTCTCCTCACTCGGGCTTCCGCTTTCGGGTAATGAACCCCAACTCGACGAAGAACTAGAAGAGTCACTTCTTCTTCTTGGAGGCCCCTCTTGAGTGGGATATCCCTAATGTGTGGGGTCTTGTGGGAAATTTCTTTACGCAGAGCGTGAGCGAGGAGGAGGAGAAAGAAGAGAAGAAGCTGATCGACCACTTTCAGGCAGTGATCAGTACGTTCTGCACTCAGGGGTATTACTTGACCCCCGAGATGTTTGCAGTCATTAGGTGGGAGCCCGTCGGTAGCAACGCGGCAACTGTCGAGCCAAAGTGAAAGGTTGGAGCCTTAACCATTCGGGAGCCACTGAGGGAGCAACTTGGAGTGGCTCGTCATTTTCCCTGGAGTCCTCTTTTGATGAGGATGCGGCGGCCCCGAAAAGGCTTAGGTGGGCAAAAGGAACTTCGAGTAAGAAGACCTTGATTTTGTCAACTGCATCAAGTAAGTCCGCTGAGTCTGCTCTTACGATGCCCATTGGAACTGCTGTTGCGGCGCAGGAGCTAGGGTCGCAGCCACCGAAGGGTGTTGCTGAGTGTCCGCCGATTCCAACCGTTGCTCTAGCGGAGTATGGGGTCCCCTTTGCTGGCCATCCGTTGGGTGAGGGGTCCACACTGAGGCCCCTTTTTGACATTGAGGCGAGGCCTTCCCATGGTGAGGAGCCAGCTGAGCCTATTGGAGAGAAAGTCACAGCGGGCGTCGAGGAGGTGGCGGTAAACTCCATAGAGCTTGTCGAGGTAGATGGCCTTGAGCTTGATGCTACACCTACGGATGCCCTGGAGGCAGTTGTCGTGCTAGTTGTGGAGCCACCCGACCCCCTCGTGGTGGAGCCTAAGTCTACTGTGGAGGCTGGCATGTCCGAAGGGTTTGTCGTCGAACCTCCAGTCGTGCTTGCACCTGGGGTCGTACCGGACTCGCCTAGCGCTGCGAAGGAGCCTTTCATTGAGGTATGACTTCTTTGTTCGTCAAGCAAGGAATTTGTTTACCGATCTCTTTTGTGCAATGTTTCCCCATGTTGCCAGGATTTACAGGTTTTTCGTCCTTTTTCTCTTTTGTAGGCCTTGGACATCATTCGATACATCCATGCAGCTCTTTCTTAATGGGACAAGCACACCCATCGAGTTCAAGAAGAGGCTGAGCAGGCGGCTGTACAGCGTTGGAAGGATGATGTTGCTGCCCTAAAGTTAGAGGTTGAGCTGCTGAAGGGTGAGCTGTTGGTGGCCGGCGACCTCATTTATGACTTATAGGATCGGACTGACCGTGTTGAGGCCAACTTGTGGGTTTGACTTTCCTCGGAGGAGATGGCTCGAGTGCTAGACGCAAGGTTTTGGGACAACATACATTTATGTCATCGCATAGCGTCTGTTGGGGTTCTGGGTGTCTCCATGGGGATTCTCGATCCCCGTAACAATGGAAAATCAAAGAGAGCTCGCGCTTGAAAGACTTCCCGGAGGGAGCAGGGCCTTCAAGCACTTAAGGGAGCTGGATCCTGTGTACATTTTTCCTTCTATAGCTTTTGAGAGAAGCCTTGTTACCTACAATTTGAACAATCAATAAAGTATACTTCCTTCTCTCTTCACCCTCTTTTATTTTTTTCCTTCCGGTGTCTCTAAACGATAATCTTTCTACTGTGTCGGCTAAGCTACTTCACTATTGTTGCCAAGGCTAACTTCGACCGCCATTTGCATTGTGCTCATCCTCGGTTGAGGATGTCATCACATCTCACGTTTAGTGGGGTGCACTGTCCAATAAGTTGGACATTGCTGCACACCCGAGCTGGAGTCTCTCAAGGGCCAATTGGGTTTTGAGGCCACAGCAGCCAGACTCTGGGTCTTAGGCTGTTGTGCACACGATACCATTTTGGCGGTCGACTCTACTCAGGCATCGTTGTTCACGTGTGCATGGTCCTAACCCATCGACCGTCATTGACTGAGGGTGCTCTCTTCTTCGGAAGAAGATCGCTGCACACCTGCCACTTAGGCCCCATAAGGTTTCAATGGCCATTTTGTTGGGAGCTTCGGGAGCCCACTGGCCTGCTTGTTCGACCGCATGAGGGCCGCTTGGCCCGGCGCCAAGGTTTCTCAACCGCCAAGGGCCTTTTAGCATAGAGCCAACATTCGGAGTTTAGCCGCTAGTGGGCCGCTTGGCGCAGTGCCATGGTTTCACAGCTGCTAATGGCCTTTCGGCACAGAGCTGTTATTCGGAGTTGGACCGCTTACGGGCTACTCGGTGCGGGGCCAAAGTTTTTCTTATAGGGGGACGAGCATCTCCCTAACTTAGGAGCAATCTAGGTCATTGTTTATCTTTGAAATGACAAGCATGCATGCATACATATGAACAATCAGACAAGAAGATGAAAATGACAATTTTATTAATGAAGACGTAATACATGTACAAGCATTCCAGACCATGCATGCACACCTTACCTGGGAGTGTCCGTGGATCATTGATAGTATCTTTTGAGGTGGGTGGCATTCCAGGTCTGAGGAACAAGTTTTTCATCTTGGGTGCATAACTTATACGCCCCATTTTAGAGGATCGCTGAGACAAGGAACGGCCCCTCCCAATTCAGGGGGAGTTTGTTCTTGTGGGAAGTTTTTCCCGTTGCCTATACAACCCACATGACCGAATTCCCGACCTCGACCAGGCGAGCCTTCAGCCACTTATTGTAGTATCGAGTGATGTGTTGCTTGTAGGCCACCATCCTTAGACACACCACATCACATGCTTCCGAAAGCAAGTCTAGGAGCTCTCTGAGCCACTGGGAGTTGCTAACGGGGTCAAAGCATTCAATCTGGAGGATGGGTAGCCATACTTCAATGGGGATGATCGCTTCAACCCCATAACATAGACCAAAGGGTGTCTCCCGTGTTGGTTCTCTCAGGGTCATTCGGTATGAGTATAGTACGGATGGTATCTCATCGGCCCAAGAGCTCCCTGCATCTTCGAGTTTAGTCTTCAGCCCATGTAGCAGCATCTAGTTGGTCACTTCGACCTGACCATTAGCTTGCGGGTACGTCACGAACGTGTGGACCAGTCTGATGCGTAAGCTTGTGCAGTATTTAGTAAATCATTTGCCAGTGAACCAACAATGTTTTGATGGACGAACTCCATTACATTCTGCTTGGTTATGCACGCAAAGGGGTAGCTTCGACCCACTTGGTGAAGTAGTCAATACCCATGATGAGGAATTTCCTCTGCCCAGAGGCCAAGGGTATGAGTCTAAGGATATTGAGCCCCATTGTGTGAATGGCCACTCGGCCTATATGCTTTGCAACTCCATGTGTGGCTGGTGGCTCATGGAACCATAGATTTGGTAGCTCTCACACCTTTTGACAAAATCCACGGCATCTCACTTCATCGTGGGCCAGAATAATGTTACATGATTTTCAAAGCAAGGTTTCTCCCTTTGACATGTGAGCCGCATATGCTAAGGTGGACTTCGCTCAGCGCGTATTTGGCTTCTTCGGGCGAGATGCATTTTAGGTATAGGGTCGAATATCCCCGTCTATATAATTTTTCATCAATGATCACATACCAGCCAACCGTCTTCTTTATTCACCTGACCTCCTTAGGGTTTTTTGATAGCATTCCGTTTGTCAGGTATCCCCAGTACAGGGTCATCCATTTGTCACCCACGGCTACCTACGACATCTCGTGCCCTAGGTCATCAACGCTGGGTATAGCAAGGACTTCCTGCATGCTCCTAGCGTGCTGCTCTAGCGACCAAGCCGCTGCATCGTTTTCCAGTTGGTTGGCTTTCTAGTTATTCTTCCTCGGGATGTACACAATCTTAAACTTGTCAAATACTTGGGCTTGGGCGTTCACCATCAATAGGTACTTGACAAGTTGAGGGCTTGACACCTTGAAAACTCCTTAAATCTGATTAACCACTAGCTTCGAGTAGCTATATACGACCAGCACCTTCACTGAGCATTCTCTGGACAATCTGAGCCCTACAAGGAGGGTCTCATATTCCGCCACATTGTTGGTGGCCTAAAAACCTAAGCACTAGAGAGTATTTGATCTCCGAGATGTCGGGGGTTCTAAATACAACTCCGACCCCGCTGCATGCTTGCGTGGATGATTTGTCAACGTGGAGGGTCCACTCATGGGCGCTCGTGGCGCCTGTGCCTTTGACATAGTCCAGGGAAATGAGAGTACGGGTCAACATTTCGACCACGAAGTCTGCGAGGGCCTAACCCTTCAGGGTGGGCCTTGTCCGAAACTCCATGTCCAATGAACCTAACTCTATGGCCCACTTAACCAATCATCTGGACATCTCGAGTTTATGTAGGATCGCCTTCAGTGGCTGGTCGATCAGCACGACAATTCGATTCGAATGGAAGTATGGCTGCAGCTTTCAGGCAGAATATATGAGGGCCAGGGCGATTGTTTCAGCATGAGGGTAGTGGGACTCCGTGTCTGTCAGTACTTTACTCACGTAATATACGGGCCGCTGCATGCTCCCCTGCTGTCGAATAAGAACCGAGCCTGGGGCCGTGTCCGACACCGCCAGGTAGGGATATAGGTCCCTGCCTTTTGAAGGGGATGTTAGGAGTGGAGGGTTGCTGAGGTATTCTTTCAACTCCTGGAATGCAACCTCGCACTCATCGGTCTATCGGAATCCAGCTGCCCTCGTTCCTCTGAGGGCATTAAAGAATAATAAGTACTTCTCTGCGAACTTGGCCAGGACTCGTGAGAGCACAGCGGTCTCCTTATGCGTTTCTAGATTTCCTTTATGGTCTGTGGTGGATTCATGTCAAGGATGGCCCTACTTTTTTTGGATTTGCTTCGATGCCATGCAAGGACACTGTAAAGCCCAAGAACTTTCCAAAGGTCAACCCAAACGCGCACTTGACCGGTTTGAACTTCATCCTGTAGGTTTAAAGTACTTCCAAGGTCTCTGCCAAATCACTGATGTGGTCATCGGTGAGTTTACTTTTGACGAGCATGTCGTTTACGTACACATCTATGTTTATTCTGATTTGGACTTTGAATATTTTGTTTACTAACCTTTGGTAGGTTGTGCCTGCGTTCTTTAGTCTAAAGGGCATGATCCTGTAGTAGTAGGTCCCCTGATCGGTCATGAATGAGGTATGCTTCTTATTATCCGAGCTCATTCTTATTTGGTTGTAACCTGAGTAGGCATCCATAAAGCTCAGGAGTTCGTGCCTGAATGTGGACTCCACCAGTTGGTCGATTCACGGAAGTGTAAAGTTGTCCTTTAGGCTAGCATTGTTCACATAAGTAAAGTCGACACACATCCGCCATTTGTTGTTGCTTTTCTTTACGAGGACGATGTTAAATAGCCAATTTGGGTACCGGACTTTCCTTATCAACCCCACGTCGAGGAGTTTCTTCACCTCCTCCCGTATGTCTATTAGCTTTTTCACATTGTGGTTTTTGTGCTTCTGCCTGATGGGTTTGTGACTGAGATCAAGGCCCAACTTGTGAACCTTACTCCGGTTGGTATTTTGGGTATGTCAGCAGGAACCCACACAAAAACATCAGAGTTTTACCTGAAAAAGTGTTTTGGACCAGTGCTGAAAGGGAACTGTCTATGTGCATGTGCTTCTCAAGCTCGTTGGGGTCCAAGAGGACCAGTTCCGTCACCTCGCTGGATTAGACCTTTTGCAATGTTGGTTCCTCATGGAAGTCTAGATCCTCTGCTGTTTGTTAGGTTCTACGGGAGCGACCTGGGATAGGTAGCACGTCTGCCCCATCATCTGGTCGCCTAACGCCTCCCCTATCCTACATGGAGTCAGAAATTTCACCTTTAGATGAGGGATCAACGTTACTGCCCCAAAGGTGGTCAAGAACGGTCGGCCCAGAATGGCATTGTAGACTAATGGTAAGTCAACAACGAGGAACGTAAGCGTTCACGTAATTATACACGGGTGAGTCCCCATCATAACCTCTGATTGGATCTCTCCCTACACGGGCACTGGTTCATTGTCTAAGCCATACAGAGAGCCCATGACTTCTTAGATTTGGCACTTTTTTAGTCCAAATTTAAAAAATGTATCAAGGTATAGTAAATTTTAAGAGTTTTCATTATCAATAAAACTCATTTCAACTGATAGTCGAGCGTACCATCTGAAATGATTGGTGATACAACAAGAGGGTTCGAATGAGGGGAGGTTACATGTGTTAAATCGTCATTACTAAAACTAATGATATCAATCCTAACCTCTACCCTCACTCTCTTGCTACTGGACATCGCTTCAGGCCGATCCTGGCTGCTATTTCTTGCCGGCCTGCTCGAGATCATGCTGATGATGCCGACGGCGACACGGTACCTTGGCGGCTCTCTAGCTTCATCGTCAGCGACCTTGGGGGTCGGCCCTGAGTTTCTTAGGAACCATGTGAATTGCCCCGGGGGACTAGGTTTTTGATTTTCTTTTGCAGGGTCCGATAATCCTCTGTGGTATTTTCTAGAGACTGGTAGAAATGGTATTATTTCATATGGTCTTCAGATTCTGGGTTTTTCGGTGCTTTGGGTCACTTTAGGAACTTCTCGTCCCAGATTTGCATTAGAATATTCAAGCAAGTTTCATTTAGGGGGGTCACGGTCAAGGACCTGAACTCCCTTCAGACACTCAGCTCGGATCGTGGTTGCTTGCGAGGTTCTCGAGAGTGGCTGCCATCTCCATTTCTCTTCTTCCTAGTGGTTGTCCGTTTAGGTTGTCAGTCCATGTGCTTGGGATGCTTTATTTTGTTGGCCTCTTCGGTTGCTATATAGGCCAGGGCCATGGCCTCAGCTTCCCGAATGGTCTGGGGGCGCTGGTGCGCCAAGTGCTTGAAGAACTTCCCAACTGCCAACTTGTCGATGAAGGTGTTCAGTTTCATCTCGTCAGAGATTTGGGGGATTTGGCGAGCTTCAACGGTGAAGGAGATGAGTAATTGCTTCAAGCTCTCCTTTGACTTCTAGCAGAGGCAGACGAGGTGCCAAGGCTGCTTCTCTTCCCTCCGGTTGGAGGCAAACTAGTAGAAGAAGCAATTGGCAAGCTCATCGAAGGATCAGATGGTGTTTGGTCGGAGGCCATGGAATCAGATCCTAGCATCCCCCTTAAGCTTCAGGGGGAAGCACTGACACATGACGGCTTTGCTTACTTCGTGGAAGGATAGTAGCGTCCGAAATTAGTCCAAATGATCAATCGGGTCTGTGCTTCCGTTATATGCACCCAACGTTGGCATTTTAAATTTGAGGTGGAGTGGCTACGTCAGGTTATCCATGGTCAACAGTGACCTCCTCGTGTCGAGTGCCTGTCGTCTGGCCTCCCCCTTAAAGATGTGCTACCATATCTTTTCCACCTTCTCCTCTATCCAAGGAGTGGACCCACTCCACTTTGCGTTCATGAAGTCTCAGAGCTTGGAGTTCTCTTGGAGGTCATGCAGGTCGCGACAGTTGTCCACACGGGGTGGCCGCGTACTATATGAGCCCTCTCCTTTGGTCATGGGCCTCTTGTCGTTGTGGGAGTTACAAGGGTTCCGTTGCTCCTGGCTTTCTTCTTGCGCGTCCCCACTGTGGAGGCTATGAGCTATCATTTGGGTCTTGTTGCCTGAGGCCACCTGGGCCTTGGCGTCATCAGGCTATGTCGTCCTTGCTGCTAGGGCTCTTGCACCGTGTCCCCTTTGTCTAGAGGTTGAT
>JAOVVI020012323.1:0-12287 GCA_028571085.2 Nepenthes alata | reverse complement strand
AAAGCCATGTACTTGACAGGGCCATCTTCATAATATTTGTCACCCTCTTCTTCTTCGTCATCGCTTAAGGTCACATTAACTTTAAAAGTTTAACCTTGTTGGCATTTAAAGTTTGGATATTCAGCTCGATAGTGACATAACTATTTACATTCATGAAATTGAACTCCTTGAGTAGTTTTTGATTTGAAATCTTTCAGTTCATGTTGATCTTTCTTCTTAAATTTAGATGAACATTTTAAGTCCACATCAAATTTATTTGATGATGATTTATTTGTCTTCAAAAAATTTTTCAAATTCTTAACAATTAAGGAGAATTCGCTATCGCTACACGATTCTTCATCAGAATCCCAATTTTATGCTTCCCTACTTGATTTTAGAGCAAGTGATTTATTTTTCCTTGAGTGTGACAATGTGTGCTCATAGGTTTGTAGGGACTCTATAAGTTCTTCGATTTTTAATTTGTCTAAATCTTTACTTTCTTCAATTGTAGTAAATTTTTGTCTAAATCGTTCCAACAAAGATCGTAGAACTTTTCTAACAATTTTATTTTTCGGGATGCGTTCTTCTAAATTAAACATAGAATTTACAATATCATTCAATTTGACATAGAACTCATCAAATGTCTCGTCATCGTTCATCTGAAGTTCTTCAAACTTAGTGGTAAGCATTTACAGTTTTGAATTTTTAACTAATTTCGTGCCTTCGTGAGTCATTTCAAGAATGTCCCATGCATCTTTGAAAGTTTCACACATTAAAATTTATTTAAACTCATCGGGAGATACAGCCATAAAAATAGCATGTAATCCCTTACTATTCCAATTACAAGCATCAAGTTCATCTATGCAGGATTAGCTAATATGGATAGAGATTCTGGCAATGCATTTGTTAGTTGTATTATATGTTAGCATACTCTATGACCGTATCTGATCGTTTATTGGTAATTTTATATTGTCCTAAAAATCTGTAATAAATTCACGCCCTATAATCCCAGATGTGCAACTCCCAATTCCACGCCTACCTAGTGTCTGACTCACGCACGAGCTCCATTTCTCATAGGCTCGTGCTTGATGTATGCTCAAAGCACACTCGAAGCGCCCTTTTACGAATGTGCACGCTCAAGGCATGCCCGAATCACCCTTTTACGAATGGGCATACTCGAGCACTGAGGTTAAGACCCTGTGCTAGCCTAAGCTTGCTCGACATGTGGCTGAATGGCGCTTGAAAATCAGGGCGCATATATTTAAATGATCATATTTTTTAACCTAATTTTTGAGTCTCTTTATAAATAGCTACCTTCTTCTTTTTGTGAAACAATATTGGTGAAACATGCTTATGGCTGCTCAACGAACAAAGCTCTCACTTTCATGCTTTTAATTTGTTCCTATTAGAGAAAACTCGCCCCCGATTATTGTGCTTCAAATTTAAAGTTTTCTCACATTATTCACTTGATCCTTCACATCTTTTCTTACTTGCTAACTTTCATAAGAAACATGGGTGGCATAGAAATTAGGATCCAATAGTGTGCAGAGATTCGATAGCTTATAAAAGAAGATTGATAAGAAAATCGGAAGGCGTCTGATTCCATTACCAAGGATAAGTCCAAGGAGTTTCTTGGTAGAGTTATAAGATGGAAGAAGTTAGCTAAGTCAGCGTATTTATATCACCCAATCTATAAGTTGACTTTTTTAGTACATTATTTTTCTTAGTTGTAAAAATTTAGAGAATTTTACTCGATAATTGTGATTTTTAAGATTTTTTTTTTGTCACCAAAATCTGATTTTGATTATTGTTGACTATTATGTTTATATGTTATATGCTCTCTATTATTTGATTCATCTAGATCCGAATATATTTTACATATATTATTTATTTATGTATTTTCTTCCACAATTTGTAAAAGGGTCAAAATAAATTGTGATTAGATACTCCCTAGTCCATTTCAGCATCAACATCTATTCTCATCCTTGATGAAGTCATCATCAGTTCATCTACTCCTCAACATGATCCAACTATAACGCCAATTCTGGATCTAAAAGGGCATTATCAACTATAGAGTCCGGCACAGCAAACAGAAAGAATATAGAGAACACAGAATCTGCTAATTCTAATCGAATAAATGCCTGACATTTGTTAAGTGATGATTGCATTCTAATCCCTACTCATAGACGTCAAACACCTCAATATCTCAAAGATTATCAATGTCAACTGTCTCAAGGAGATAAATGTACATAATCCACGTGTAGGTTAGCTACCTCATACCCTATTGCTAACTACTTGTCATATTAAAAGCTTTCACCATCCTATCCCGCTTTCCCCACATTGATATCCTCGTACTTAGTATTGACTACTTACAATGAGGCTACGAAGGACCAAACACGGTACCAAATGATTGAAGTAGAGTTGCAAGCCTTGGAAGAAAATGGTAATTGGATCTTTACATATTTATGGATGGAAAAACAAGCCACTGATTATCATTATGCTATTAAAATTAAATGTAATTCGGATGGTACAATTGAGGTCACAATGCACGGTTGGTAGCTCAAGTCTATACCCCCCAATGGTTGGAATAGATTATGATGACTAAATTAATTATTATTAAATATTTACTTTTATTATAGTTGTAATGGAAGAAAAGATTTAATAATTTAATTTTCATAATATATTTTGACATGGCAATTTCAATAAAAAATTCTAAATTACAAAAATAAAAATCTTTATTAAATTTGTAAATTGTTTAAGAGTTTGTATGTATTGAAATAGACCTCAAGAAAATCGTATACGGAGTTCTCTAACTCCCTCATTAGTAAGGGTTTTAGGTAATCAAAAATTAGTCATAATCTCTTTACTTTAGAGAATGTTGATTCTTTTATTGCATTCCTTATATATATTGATGACATAGTTGTGGCTGGTAATTCAGTTGCTACAATTGATGTTCTCGAGATCTTTCTTAATTCACAATTTAAAATTAACGATATTGAGCTCTCGTAATATTTTCTTAGAATAGAAGTTCTTAATCCCCTAAAAAAATTTTAACAGTTAATTCAAGTTTGCTCTCGATCTTTTAGGAAATAAAAGTGCTCTTGCTTCATAGTTGAGTGAATTGCCTACGGATCAAAATGCTAAGTTTAGCAAGAAAGCAGTGTTCAACTTGAATGACCCCACTGTTTTTAGAAGAAATTTGGTCATCTATTGTGATTAACAATCACTAGTTCAAACTATAACTATAAGGTATAGATTTCTGAGTTAGTTCATGGAGAAGCTCACCAACATCTATTTCACAGCTAATATATGGTATTATCCTACATCAAGTAGCCTTTGAGACATGATTTATTGCTATTATCTAGCTCTTTATTAAGTTTGTGAGCTTATTTCACTCAAATTGAGCCTTTTGTCCCAACACTCGATGATCACTGATTGGTAACTGCATTGCACTTGGAAATTCCTTAGTTTCTTGGTGATCAAAGAAGCAACCAATTATTTCTAGATCTTCTGTTGCTGTTGAATATAGAGTAATGGCTATTGCTTATTTTGAAATTATTTGGTTATAATATATTCTTAATGATCATCAAATCAATCATCTTTGATTAGCCATTCTCTATTATAATAATCAATCCGTACTCCACATGTCCACAATTCCTATTTTTTATAAATGAATGAAACACATTGAAATAGATTGTCTTCTAATTTGTAACAAATTTTAGAAGGAGTACGGTCAAACAAAATATGTTATAGCATTTTCTCAATTATCGGACATTTTTACTTAGGCATTACCTTCTTCCATGTCGAGATCTCATCTCTCTAATATGGGATAGAAAATTGTTACTCTCCATCTGGTGGGGATGTGTTACAGCATGAAGAGTAACAAAAGAAGAAGAAAGGATTCACCCAGGCATCATGCTAAGAAAATTTCTTGGACGACATGCAACAACTTAGGAATTTATTGATTTCTTTTTGTTATACTGATTCTTTTATTCTTGTTTTCTTTTTTTTCACAGGCTAAATTATAATAAATAAGGTGTTAAGTGTTTGTTGTTATTTTTTATAATTGTTTTTTATTAGAGTTGTAATATGTATATGGATATGTGACCTTCATTCTCCAAAATTCATTTCATTCATTTTCTTCTGGTTGATTGCCTAGTTTCTGTAAAAGCTTAGCACCTTCATTGTTGTTTCTTCTTCTTTCTTTTCTGACACTCTTGGCACATAAAAGTATAAGAAAGTTTTATTGACATGCATATAAAGGTAAATCTCAATGAATGTATAAATTAAGAAATTTATGTTTGAAATTATGCTTTCAAAAATTTTGAGATATGAACTTCAAATATTTTAAATGAATACAATTTAAGAAAAATAAATAGTGAAAGTTTTTTTTATCTAAGAAAAATAAATGCCACATTTCATCTAAAACAAAAGGATCATTTATGTGGCGGCCAAGCTCAAATCACCTTATGCAACCTGGATAGCTCATACAAAAATCTCAAACCATACAAATTATTCAATTTTTATCATGCATGAAATATATCTTAAAAATAAAATTATCTATAAAAGGGTCTAATATCTTAAATACACCAAAAAAATATAAAGTTCTAACACATCCAATAACAATAAAGGTCATAGTCCCAAAAATATTCAATATAAAAGCATCCCGCCTCCTAGACCATCTCTGTCTGTAATCCCACGATAAATATAAGGTCTTGCGTTAATGCTACGATTACAGTTCTAATCTAGAGACAATAAAAATATAAGAATGAGCCAATATTTAACAAATGATATAATCAATGATATATATAAATAATAACTATCTTAGATTAAATAATAAATAATACTATGCAACAATAATAATAAAAGCTCAACAATAATATATGAGATTGTGAAATCTTATCATAACTATAACTCAAAAGTAAATACGAGGATCACTAACACTAAACCTAAATATCATGAAGACAACAATGATTCTACTAAATTCAAATGTCAACAATACTATAAATCCTACTAAATAATACAACACCATATATTGAATCTTTAATTATACTTATCCATTTGCCAAACAATTACCATCACTAAATCCACGAAAAGGAAGCAGTAGTCGGAAATACAAGCCTCAACTACTAGTTTTTGTAACTTCAAATTGAGAAGTCTTACAAGTAATATTTCATCCACAAGGTATTAATCAACAACAATACTTGAAAAATATAATTTACAAGGAACCCTACATAGAAATTATCACTCAATTTTACTTGTTATTGAGGAAATATAAATGTTGACAGTAGCCTCAAACATTGGTGTTTGGAGCCAATTTCGATGTTCATCTTCGCTCTTTCATCAATCAATTGCTACGTGGTTGGGTAATTGAAATTGTATTTCATCAACAAAATGTTAAATTTAGAGAGTCATAGAATAAGCATGAGAAATTTTTTGATATAAATGTGTCGATTTAACATATAAATAATTGGTTTAAAAATGGTTTAAAAAAGTGATTTCCTCACTCGGTAGTTGTTGATTTTCTTCCACACTAATCAATTACTGTTGCTTCGACTTATGGTGAATTAATTTTGACAACACAAAGGCAATTTTCATTTGATAATATAAACTACTGATTCCTACAAATTTAGGAAAATTATCACAATCAGGGGTTGTCTTCTACTTAATTTCTTGAAAAGAGAAAACGGCTATATTTCTTGAATGATGGAAATAGAGCTTCGAATTTCAAATAAAAAAATAATAATTATCAACTAAAGGAGCTGAAAAATACAATGTAAGATGATAGAATTATGAGAAATTAAGAATTCACTTCCTACTCCATGGCATAGTTTTAACAGTCGTCCGATATTAATCAAATGATTGTTATTTGATGGCCTCGTATTGCACTGGAGGAGGTCCAGGTTTTGACGGCTGTTTTTCACTTGTCCCAAGCGGTGTCGCAGTGGTCCTTACTAAGGCAGCCTTAAAGAAGTGGCAGCTTAGCACTTCTTGTGAGAGAGGGTGACACCCCGTCCCCTGCAGGCAAGCGACTCCATCCTAGGTTGCCTACAAGAGGATCGCTTCGTGGACTGCTGGATGAGGACTTGTTCAAGTCCACATCAAATTTTAAGTTGTCATCTTTGTGTTAGGTCTTGCATAGACGCCGGGGCTCATGGAATATGCGGCTATGGTTGGTTTTGATGGATGATACTAGCAGTTTCCTTTTAGGTGAGAACTGATGTTTAGTGAGTGGCTCGCACATGGGAGGGCTTCTGCATGCTCTTTCAGTTGTGATTCCTTTCCAGGGTCAAGCTCCTGCCTGCCCTTTAGGTGTTCGTCCTAGCAGAGTATGGCTTCACAAATTGGATCATCATCCCATGTACCTTTTCCTTTTGAAAGTACGTCTACCGTTAAAAACTTGTATTTCTTAAAAGGAATTAATAAATAGAACTACCAAGCACTATTTATTTGCATATGTTGCCTGGCTCCACTATGATGTGAATAGTTAAAGCGCTTGAATGTTATTTTGTGTTACTTAACGTCTGATAATTTAATAGTATGGGCCACCGATGACTTGATCTTCTGGCGATCCAACCCACAACCAGTCATCTTGACCACTAGGTTGGGTCTTCAGTGAGGCGAATTTGCCTCGAGTCTGCCATGGTCGCACGCTGTCCATTCATGGCCTTGGAAAATGGCGTGTTAGGTCAAGATCACTTGTGTTGCCCCCACCGACTCACTGATCTAAGTCCCAAGGCTACCAGCTATTAGTAGGTTGCATAGGGAGGTGGAGCCGTTGTGTGGAAAGTGTAACACCCATGTGTTTGTTATTCCTGGTTAACCTTTTCCTTGAAGCTGAGGTTCCGGAGAGTCAAAAGTGAGCCGTCGACTTTGACTGTGAGCTGTCCGAGCCTTAGGCAAGATCCAAGAGCTCATAAAGCAAAAATCTTGGGCTCAAGATAGGATCACCTTGTTACGAGGACGCGCTTTGGGAGCGAGCAGTGAGAGAGATGGAGAGCCGAGTAAGCTTCTATTATCGAGGCTCCAGAGTTACGAGCAGGCCGCAAGCATCGACCACAAGTTGTCCAAGTTTTAGGCGAGATCAAAGACCTCATAGAAAAAAAATCTCGTGCTCTAGATCGGATTATCTAGTTGCAAGGACATGCTTCGAGATCGAGCAATGAGAGAGATGGAGAGCTGAGTGAGCGCTGCTATTGCCGAGGGTCTAGGGTCAAGAATGGGCTGCTAGGTTTGACCACAAATTGTCCAAATCTTAAAAGAGATCCAAGAGTTCACAGATAAAAGATCTTAGGTTTTGGATCAGATTGCATCGCTACAAGGATGCATTTTGAGAGGTCGAGTGATGACTCACTAACTTCCAACGCAATTGTACCCTAAGAGGATGAGGTCTGAGGACTCCGCTTTGCCTCGGGAAAGTTTGCCGATCTAGACTTTTCTATTGTCATCTTTGAATATGTCAATTTGTTTTTGTTTGACTTTGGCTCTACTTTGTGGACTCAGACATTATCTTTATCGTAGCTGGTCCTCCATGGCTGCACCTGCATAATCATGCTTACTCCCATGAGAAGGTTGTGGCACTGAGAAAATACAATCGTCGACTAAGCCTTGCGACCATTGCTGTCGAGCTTAGATGGGCACATTTGCCCTATCGTGCTCGCTCCTATCGGGAGGAGGTCATGGCACAAGAAAATTCTTTGCTAGCTAGGTGTTACCGCCATCGCTGCTTGGCTATGGCAAAGTTTAGACCATCACTCACACGTACCCATTGGTGCTCGACCTTGTTAGAAGACATTGTAGCTTTGTGAGTTTGGTCCTAATCCGCCGACTATTTTAAACTGATGGTGCTTATTCATGTTAAAGGAAGTTGTCATACGCATGCTGAAAAGTACTATAAGATTTTGTGTTCGGCCGCACAAGGGTTGCTGAGTGGCTTGACCGAGGTTTAAAATTCAACTGCAAATGGGTCACTCGATAGGCGGGACAGAGGATCAGTATTCGACCGTGCATGGGCTGCTCGGTAGACGGGACTGAGGTTCTTTGACTATTTGTTGGTCAATTAGTAGATGGGAAGAAGTTCACCGGATTTAAGGGCAATCTAGGTTGCGTAATGTTATGAGCTAATATGCAGGCACTCGCATGATTGACATGATGAACAAATAAGCAACTAAATGTGCTTCAAGCATTTATCGTGGATGCATTTGACTTACCTACTCTTGGCGAGGAATCGTAGGTAGTGCCTGTAGGGGCGGATGACTTTGCTCCCGTGGGACCAGCCTTCTGATACAAAGGATCGTCGAGGCTAGGAACAGTCCTCGTCAGCAGGGGGACTTGTAATTCCAATCGGAAGTCTCGTGCATGCTGCCTCTACCCTCTGAAGGATTGGGTCCGTCATGCTAAATTGGTACACTTTTGCCTTCTCGTCGCCAAACGATTACCGTTCGGCTAAATGATCTTGGATGCTAGACTCTTATTGTCGATACACGACTAGTAGGTACCGAGAGAGGACCTTACTTGGTGCATGGTAGCGTCTTTTGGTATGAAACGCCACATGCAAGGGGCTGAGGACTCTGCCACCTTCGAGGGGATTCTAGCCTGCTGTCCACTCCACATTGGGAACTCATGGTGTTCTAACAGCCTGTCAAAGCACGAAAGTGATCCAAGTGGAGCACCTAATTGGAACTTCATTGGCAGAGCTCTAGGTTTAGTTCCTTGATCTTGCGAAGAGATTGTGACCACTGAATCTCCCTCACAGAATGTGACCTTGTCAGGTTGATGATGTGTCTACCGATGCTACATGAAACTTCTTCACCGGAGTGGTGTGGATTGTGTCGCTTTGGGCTTCCATTCCACTTCTCATGACTTAATTGGCCCTTCGGCCTCAGCTAGGCCCTACTGCTCGTGATCACTCGGACCTAAGGTTGTCAGGCCAATAGATCTTTTGAGGGGGCTGTCTCTTTCCTTGATCCTTCCTTTTGAACATTGAGGTTTGAGAGTTGGAGGGTGGAGCCCCCACCGTTGCACCTTCGGACAAGTACCCACAGTTTGGGGCCATTTAGCACATGGCACACCTCTAATCAATAAGCATCAATACCTTAGGGGCCAGCCATTCATTCTCGCAACTACCTACAGAAGGGTCGCAACCACGGGTGATGACGATTATTGTGGGCACTCTGGCTCATGCTTTGACTTTGACCATGTCTATTTTTGTAGGTGTGGTGGATGGCTTGCTATGCTCTTGAGATTAGTTAGCTGTCCCAGGCGTGTAGCTTGCACGCACCGCTTTGGAGGTCGCCGAGGTGCTTTTATCGGTGCTCTGGCCTATGGCCTCTGTGTCTCATGCGACTTGATCTTCCAACTCAGGCTGGCAGGCTAGCGCCTTACTGAGTAGTCCGCATATGAGTAGCTGGGGTTTCATTGTCCGTCGAGACACCTTGTGTAACCCAAGCTGGTATGATACTTGGTCGGACAAAGCCTGTTGCGATGCGATGGGTAGCTGGCCAAGTATGTCGAGTCCTTATTGTGAGAATCGTGATAATTTCTGTAGGATCTGCTACTCTGCATAGGGCCAATTAGAGGTGTTTCCACGGCATTGGTCTTACTAAGCCGTAGGGTTAGGCCTCTCACTCAAGTGAGGCCACTTGCAAGTAGAAGGCTGAACACTCTAGGGGCTCTCTCTCAGTTGAGCCTCTTCGCTCCAACAAGGGAAAGATAAAGTGCTTGTTGGAACTGCATGAGTCTACTTTATGGGTGAAAGGTTGTTGATCATCTCGGGAATAGCAAATGTGACGTCGCTTTGGGCTTTTTCCTCCCACTCTAGGACCGAGTCGATCTTTTTGCCAGATGTGGGACCTGCCACTTGAATCCTCTCGAATATCAAGGTCAGTGGGCTGATGAGTTCTTCTTTGGTGGGTTGTCTCTTCCTCTAGCCCCTTCTTTTGAGAGCTGATACTTGTGGATGGGAAGGAGCCCCCAGCTATCGCCCGTCTGGATGGGTGCGTTGGGCCTGGAATAGTCTAAGCATGATGCCTTGTTGGGTGATGAGCGCATGCTCGTCAAGGGTAGGTCACACGTTGCTATGGCTACCCGAGGGGTTTTCGTCATGGGAGATAATGTCTTTGGCCGACGTGCTGGCAGGAATATAAGCATTCACCATGTTTGTTTTTTTGAGTGCGGTGGCAAGAGTTTTTGGTTGTTCTCACGGATGTCGCCAATAATGTATCCCTATATCCGAATTATTATATAAATTAGGAACTACTTAATTTTTCATGGCAGGTTGAATTGAAGCAAATTCGATCTTCGTCGCTTTAAACCTAAATATTGCGCAACACAACGAATGAATAAATGGTCAAAGGATGATGGGACTTGTCCCCTGATTATCCTCTAACACTCAAATAAAAAATTTTTAACAATTGGCTAGAAAGACAGGAGGAAAATAAATGTGTGGATGCATGTAGGGGATTGAGTGTTAGCGGAGGGTTAGACTCCTATCAGTGCGCTCTGTTAGGAAGCAGTTTTAAGAGATTGAGGGCTGATCTCTGCTAAGTATGCCCGCTCAGGGGGGGCGACTTTGAAAGATGGAGGACTGGGCTCCGGAGAATGCACTTAGGCAAAGAATGGCTTTGAGATGGAGGACCAAACTCCGATAAATACGGTCGACCAGTGAGTGGCTTTGAGAGATTGAGGGCTAAACTCCACTAAGTGTGCCCGGCTAGGGGTAGCTTTGAGAGATGGACGATCGAGCTGTAGAGAATGCACTCAGCTAGGGAGCAGTTTTGAGAGATGGAGGGCAGAGCTCTATGGAGTACGCTAGGTCAGGGGACGAGTTTGAGATACGGAGTATTGAGCTCCGGAGAATGCGCTTGTCTAGGGTATGACTTTGAGATGGAGGATTGAATTCCAATAAGCGCATTCGTCCAGGGAATGGCTTTGAGAGATGGAAGGTTGAATTTCGCTGAGTGCGTTCGATCAGAGGATGGCTTTGAGATATATAGGACCGGGCTTCGGAGAATACACTAGATCAAGGAGCGGCTTTGAAATGAGGGTTTAAACTCCGGTGAATGCGCTCATGATAGAGTGGCTATCTGGAGGAGAAATGGACTCTTGGACAATGATAATAGAGAGAGGAACATTTGTTGGACTCCTCTTTGGCTTCCAGCGAGGGGGGCTTCTTACATCTCGCACCACAAATCATCTTCCCCATCCTTGCAACATGAGAGTTTGGAGCAGACGTGGTGCCTACAGAGTTGGGAGCCTGAATCGGAGGGTTGCTTCAAAAGCTGGGGGTGCTTCTCTGTTGGGGTAACCCTTCCAGCTAAATAAGGAAGTGCGAGGTTGAGCAAGCTCTATTGATCCCTTTGTGTTCTACTCTATTTCCTCCTATTTTCTTGGGTTTTGCTTTTTGGGATCTTCTTCTCGGCTTCCTTCTTTCCTGCGGAGGAAAGGTGATATGTGTGCAGTGAGGGCTGCGAAGCTTGCTTAGGGGCGTACGGCTGGAAACAGTTGCTCATGCGAATTCGTTCAGTTGTCCCGATAATCACGGGTGCCTATTATGGCAACCATGGCCGTCTACAAATATTCTTTCCTTTTTAGGACATTCCTGAATGTCGATATTATTGCAGTTTCCTTCTGGGGATATTTGCTGAGCCAATACGATCTGACGAGCCATCGATCAACTACAATTTGGACTTTGAGCCGGCTCATAGTACAAGACCCATCAATCTGAATGTCTACAAATTGTTAAACTTTTATTGTTGATTTAGTTGACTGAAAGATATATTAATATTGTCAAATTTTTAAATTTACATTTTAGAGGGGAAACAATAAAATGGGGAAGATGAAATAAGCAGAGCATAAGCAATAGAAGTAAAAGGCCAAAGATTTTTATATCTCATTCCCAGTTATCACTACATGTAAAATGCAGCCCTTTTAGTACATAGCTTTTACAACTAGTATATTACCAAATGCTAAATATTGAGTTTCTTTCATAGTCAATATCGTGAAAAATATAATAAATTATCATAATATTTTTGATGTATTTATTTAATTTTAATATTTTAATACTGTAGGATGATTTAAATATTAAAAATATAAGAGGTTCTGAAATTTAAAATGATCGTGACTGAATTTATATTATTTTTGAGTGGGAAAAAAAGACTATTCCTAACATATAAAGCCAACTCATCATGGGAAAATTTAAAGAATCATACAATTTCTGAGGCCTGTAAAAACTTACTGATGGCACATTCTTAGACTCTACCGCCATTGGCACGAGCCGCAGTAGAAGTAAATCTGTGTCTTCTCCCACA
>JAOVVI020012322.1:0-12287 GCA_028571085.2 Nepenthes alata | reverse complement strand
AGTCTGTAGTCGATCTTCTTGAGTAGAACGTGGCCAATCGATTAGGAATGGAATTGAGCGGGAGTGATCAAATTTTCGGAATGGATTACAATTCCGGAGTTGATTAAAATTTAGAGTGGGCTAAAATCTGGAGTGGATCTGAATCCAGAGTGAACAACAATTCGGAATGGATAAAATTTCGAAGTGGATAAGAATTTCAGAGTGGGTAAAATTTTCAAAGTGACCAAACTTCTCAGGTGGATTATAATTTTGGAGTGAACAAAATCCATAGTGACCATCTTCCGGAGTGACCAAACTTCCGGAGCGGATTATGATTTGGGAGTGAGCAAAATTTTCGAAGTGAATTAAAATTCCGGAGTGAATAAAATTTCTGGAGTGGTTCTGGGAGCCAAAGAGAGAAGTGAAGCGTCGGACTGGATCGGCCGGACCGGATAAGTGAGAGTAGGAGCACCAGAGTGAACCGTTGTCGGAGTGGCTCCGAGTGCCGGACTAAGCTTCTAATGGAGTGAATCTGGACCAGCTGATTGAGAGGGGAAGCACTGGAGTGAATTTGACCGGCGGAGAGAGAAGTGGAGAGTCGGAGTGATCTGCTGCGAGAGTGGCTCTGGACATCGGACTGAGCTGCTGCTAGAGTAAATCTAAACCGGCTTGCTGAGAAATAAAGCGCCGGAGTGAATTCGAGTTGCTTGGTGAGAGAAAAAGCCGGAGTGGATTGGCCGGCTGAGTAAGAGATAGAAATGCCGAAGTGAGCTGGGACCGGCTGAGTGAGAGAAGTAAATGCCGGAGTGGACTGGCCAGCTGAGTTAGAGAGTAAATGTCGGAGTGAGTTGGGACCGGCTGAGTGAGAGAAGTAAATGTCGGACTGGACTGGCCGGCAGAGTGAGAGACAAACAGTCGGAGTGGACTGGTCGGCTAAGTGAGAGAAGTAAATGCCAGAGTGGGCTGGATCGGCTGAGTGAGAGAGGAAATGTCGGAGTGGATCTAGGCTTGTGATTCTGAGCATGGACCAAATCTGGAATCGAGTGGCGCCGGAGTGGTTCTTGGATACGATGATCAGGATCAACCAGCCGCACAATACGCCGGCTAATGTTGACCCCTTCCCACAACCGTGCCAGCATCATGCCCTCGACCTCGTGGGGGCAGATACGGAGACTCAAATCATTCTCCAAGGTCGCCATTTGTCCAGCAAGTTGATCGATGCACCCTTTGACTCGCTCATTCTCCTCCTTCAAACGGGTGACCTCCGCTTTCAAACTTAGGTTCTCTGCCTCCACGCCCGCCAGAATAGCCTCCAAGGCAGCTATGTCCTCACGGTGTTCAGCCCCCGAAACCGCCAGCTTAGCTTCGAGCTAGGCGATCTCCTTATCCCTATAAGAGATCACCAAGTCTCTATGTCTGAGCGCCTTATCCATTGCGCTCGATACTCTGTCCGCCTGCATAAAAAAGGAAAATGGGATTAGAAAGAGCAAATTGAAAGGCAAGGCTGGCAATAGAGCTTATACCTCCCAGATTCTCAGCACTGGTCTTTCTGGCCTCGCACGCAACTCTGACGCAAACGGCGGTGAACCAGGAAGGGGGCCCAAGTCAGTGGGGCTGGCGGCGGCCTCTGCCATGAACTCCGCCATGGGATCCTCTGGAGTGCTCTCCCTCCTAGCTGGCTCTCTGGAAACGGCGGGAGGCTCCAAAATCTGCTCCTGCTGCTCCACCAGAATCACCACAATAGGAGATCCAACTGACGGCTCCTGTGGCCCGAGCGCCTCAATGGGTGGCTCCAGAGTCGACTCCGATGGCGCAGCTGCGCCAAGACAACACCGCCGCTCAGCTTAGTCTTATAAGCCTCAATGGCCGCCTCAACTTCATTCCTAGATGCGGCACCAACGCCCCCAAAACATCCCGCAGAAAGGTAGTTAGGCCCAGAGGATGACGAAAACGGCGCCACTAAGGCCGCCCTCTTTCGCCTTGGAATGGGAGGGCTTGAATCAATATGGCGAGGACTAATAATGTTGCCTTTCTTCCTCTTCTTTTTCTCTAAGACCTCCGGCTTGAATCAATAAGAGACCAAATGCTTTCTCCGAAAGTCCCTCAGTTTTTTCTCAATCAGCTTGACCAGCCACTCTAAGGAGGCCGTCTCCGCCTCCGAAGGCACTCCCGTGTACACCTCAAGCACTTGACCCCACTCCTTAGGCAAGGGCCAAGACTCTCCCACGTGATCAAAAAAGAACCGGTTCTTTCAGTTCTTGAGGGAGTCGTAAATAGCGGAGCTAATCTTAAGACCGCTACGGGGAGACAAAGAGATCCACTCCGCTCCCTGGTTGATCTTAAAGATCCCCCTCACCATTGACATCGTCAACAACCTCAAATGTTGACGGAGAAATATGCATAGGGAGCACAAGTACCTGACGGCGTTGGCGTGGAACTGAGCGATAGGGACCTGAAGTGCCCGGAAGATCGACATCAGTTCATCAGGGACTAGAAGGCGGAGCCCACTCCTCAAATGGGCCTCATATATCGTCACGAAGCCCTTGGGCGGCAAAAAGGCTCTATCGTCCTTCCCTAGAATGCGGAAGGCGATCTCCCCAGGAATGTTGAACTCTACATACAGGACCTTCACGTCAGTTTCTCTCAGAACAGAGGCAATGTCTGCGACGGAAGACATGGCCGGAGCTAGGGTTTGTGTTTTCTCCTTCAAAAAACGAAACGAGGAAGACGAAGAAGCACAGATCGCACCAAGAATTCAAAACGGAGCAATCTGGCTGTTTAAAAACCCATGTGAACCCAAAATCGTCTCGAAAACCTGCGCCATCATTACCGCTACGTGTCATTCCCCTAGAAGAAGGCTATCAAATCGTGTACTCCGACTCATTAAATGCCAGGGCCTTGAACGTACCACGTAAAGACACGTGACCTGCTTTTCTGACAGGCCGGCTGAAGACCAATGCTTCCTTCTCCAAGTTGTCCGAAAGCTTCCCAAGAACGGTCAACGAATCCGGTCAATATTTTGGAAGCTCTCAAGGCACCTCTTCAGACGGGCAACGATTCCGCTAGCAGAAGCAAGTGCATCCCATCATAAACATGCTAGAGGCCGGAATCCTGACCACTAGCATGGGGGACTAGTGATGGGTAGGCCCATAGCTGGCATGCCTAATAAGAAAGTGGCCCAAAATCCAGAAAGGCCCAACGCGCGTTAGACGGTCAATGTGCTTGCGTTGACCGCTCGGCGCACAAACAAACGGCCAGAAGCACTCCTTCATGTAGCAGTAGGCTGCGAAAGACATTAAACCTAATACGGACCAGGCCCAGTTTGGAAGGCGATCCTGTACACGAAAAGCAACGATCATTTCCTTAATTACACGCTTTCCTTAAAGTCGACCTCCTCTAAAAAGGCTGCAACGGATTCAGCGCCTTCCTTATGATTCTATCTCCTTGCCAACAATGGAATCTAACGGTCACAAAAATATGAAAGAAAAGTAGATAATCTAGAGATCCGTTACACCATCCAGAAAGGAAATGATTGATCAAATCATGCCAGTCACGCCCAGCAACTCAGAGAAGGCCGCCCAGCGTCAAGCTAAGGATCATGCCCTCCTAGCCATGGAAGGTCGCTCTCCTCACCATCTATGTAAGCCCAGAGTCTCCACTCTGAAAGGAGACGCCTTCTGAAAACAATACACGCTTTCTAAGACAAAAAATGCCTTCTGATACAATCTGAACCACGAACGTAAACAGTGCCTGATCATCCTTTCTCTCAAACCCTCACCTTCCAATCCCACTCGAAGCCTCCAGATCACAAAGTCTTCTCCCGCTCACTGAGAATCGTCTCCCAAAGTTTTCACGCTTTTGGGACATAGCTTCCACTCGCTCTTTACGAACGGCGAGTTGGAAATCACACTCTCAACGAGCCACGGGAACATCTCTACATCTACGGGCCAACACTCCCGGCAATCTCACTTCATTGCTCTCTTTTACTTACCAGCTAACCTTCTAAAGTTCAAAGACTTGTTACTGACTTGAGCGTTGGAGTATTTTCGGTGGGACAACCTCCCGTCGGCACCTGACCTCTTGTTTATTGTAGTGGTGTGCTGGATTCAGACTTAGAGAACGAAGTCTAATCAAATCAATTACCAGAATTCAAAACTGTTCGAAATCGGATCCAGATACGCATCAGAACTGATCAACTTTGTGTTGACCGTCTACGAGCAAGTTGGCCGCCAAGACGGTCAACGCCAACGTTGACCGTCTTGGACTTTCCAGCATTTGGGCCCGCCTTCTAACTGGGCCGCCAGGAGCATTGACTGGTCTTAATGGGCTTCCGTTGACTTCTCTTTGGGCCAGCCCATTATTGGTGTACCCATCAACAATGATATATTCTAGCAAATATTTACTAAAATCATCAAATATTAAATTTAAAAATCATTTTAATTTTTTTATCTTATCAAATATTTGGCATGATATATACGGTAGCATAATTTAAAATGTAGTTAATTCTTACCTAGAACAATGTTGATACCCCAAAAAAAAAAATCAAGATAATTAAAAATAGAGAATAAAAATAGAAAAAAAATATAAATATATATATAATATTTCTACAACCAGATCTAGTTTTATTTTGCAATCAAACTAACCCATAGCCGTCCGATTTCATTCAAATAATTTTTTATTGATTAAGTCTATGAAACTATGACCTATAAAAACTATTTTATTTTTCATACATGGCATATAAATTTTATATATTGAATATTGAAAAATTAATAATATTATCAATTTATTATAATTTAGAAGTTATAGATATAAAAATTATATTATTGTTCATATAAGGTATATAAAATTTGTAAATTTTATATTGTAAAATTAATTATAAAATTAATTTATTATATTTCATAAGTTATAATTGAGGCAAAATATTATAAATTAATATATATACATCTAATAGGTTTTAGATATTGATGGGGATGCTCATAATGAGTTGGCCCATTAAGAAAAACGGTCCAAATCTAAGAAGGCCCAAATGTATATTTGGAAGGTCAACCGTGTGAAAGGCAAATGGGACGGCCAACATGCTCCCATGAGATGGTTAACGTCTCTGTTGATCGGAAGCACTGTAGCAAGTAAGCCAAAAGAAAAGAAACCCTACATGGGCCAGGCCCAATTGGGCCTACACTTCCATACACAACAAGCAAAGGTCTATTTACCTAATTTTGAGCCTTTCCTAAAGCAAATCTGTACTAAAAATGATACCAACAGATTCAACACCCTTTCCACGAAAGAGATACTAGATTCCCTCTTCCTACCTACTGCAGATTCTAACTGTAACAAAGCGTAAAAGGAAGATAAGTAATCTTGAGAACCGTTACTCGTCAGAAAAGGAAACAATCCCAACAGATTGTACAAGTCAAACTTTCCTACTTAAGGAAGGTCGGGTGACATGGTGTAGGAATTACGTCTTGATGGCCAAGGAAGGTCATCTCGCTCTCCATCTATATAAGCCCACAGAGTCTCCACTCCAGGGCACGCCAACTTCTCAGCATACAAACGCCAACTTCTAAGCATACAAACTCCAACTTCTAAGCATACAATTGTTTACTACAATAATCTCACGCTCAACTTTCAGATTCCAGAGACGCCGCTCATTATCTAAAATATGTCCTTCAAAGTTTTCACGCTTACAGGATGTAGTCTCCCACTTATTTTCCGCGAACACTGAGCTGGGAAACTGAACTCATCACGAGCCGTCAAAACATCTCTTACCTCTGCAAGCGAATACTCCTTGCCCTCACACACACACACTCTCTCAACTCTCATTTTCAATTTCCTTCTTAAAAGTCGAAGACCTATTACTGATTTGAGTGTCGGAATATTTTCGGTGGGACAATATCCCACCACACCTAACCTCTTATTTGTTATAGTGGTGTGCAGGGTCTAGACTAGGTGAACGAAGCCGGATCTAGGGACGCATTATTGTCACCGTTTGTAGGAAGCGCTTACGAAAATCCTACCACGCTTTCCCAAAAAAACTCTCTCATCCTCACTGACTGAACCAATCAGAATGGTGAATACAAGAGCACAAGCTATCAAACCTGCTAGAGACGTGACCTCTCCCGACCAAGACCACACTGCTGGTGCCATGGTGAATGGGACGGTCAACGGGGTGCCAGGATCCTTCTTTCAGTATATCCCAATAACTTTAAGACAAGAAGCAATTTGCTAGCAATTGTTAATCGATGCTTGGAATCATTGACCATCCCAGAGGGGTTCAATGGACTTGTCTTAGCTGGCGAAAATACTTAGAAGTTATCTCCATGGTGGGAGCAGTTACCAAATCGATGGGTCATTGTACTGCTTTGCTTTACATCATTTATGTTGTGCCACATGGATCGTGTGAACAGGAGCATTGCAATACTTCCGAAGTCACAAGAGTTCAATTGGAAGAGTGCAATTGTGGGTTTGATTCAAATCTTTTTTTTTCGGGGCTACCTTCTTACTCAGATAGTTAGCAGCATATGGGCTGATAAAATTGGTGGAAAGCTTGTATTTGGTTTTGGGGGGATTGGGTGGTCAGTGGCTACAGTTTTAACACCTATTGCTACAAGAATTCATCTGCCTTGCTTGCTTATATTGCGTGTCGTTATGGGGATGGGTGAGGGTGTTTCTATGCCTGCTGTGAACAACATCATTTCTAAGTGGATTCCTATATCTGAAAGAAGCAGAGCCCTTGCCTTGATATAGAGTAGCATGTACATTGGTTCTGTCACATGATTGGTTTTCTTACAATTTTTACTCCACCAGTTTGGATGGCCATATGTTTTCAGTTCCTTTGTGTCTCTTGGAGGTGCCTGGTTTGCCTTGTGGCTCAGTAAAGCATCTAGTTTCCCAAATGAAGATCTAGGACTTAGTGGGCATAAAACAATTTTTTATCCCTGGAGGCAGCATCTCAAGGGCACCTGTCATTCTATCAAGAGCACCAGTCTCGGCACTGAAAATCACCCACTTCTGCCATAATTGGGGAACATTTATCCTTCTGACATGGATGCCTACATATTACAATCAGGTGTTGAAATTTCATCTCTTGGAATCTGGTTTAGTCGCTGTTCTACCATGGCTGACGAGGGCACTGTTTGCAAGTATAAGAGGTTGGACGGCACACACACTTGTGACCAGAGGCCTTGCGGTAACATCAGTCCGAAAGATCATGCAATCAATTGAGGTTCTGGGCCCAGTTTTCCTTCTTTCGCTGCTGGGTCAAATGAAGCCACCGGTTTTAGCACTGTTAAGCCTGCCATGCCGTCAGGGATTTGATGCATGCTCACAGTCTGGGCTATATTCCAATCACCAAGACATTGGGCCGCTTTATTCGAGAGTTGAATCCAAAGCTTTTGGACAACAAGAAGCTGACAGTGGGGGATCTTGGGAGCCTCGTGTGTCGGAAGTTAACAACACCCATCTTAAGTTGGTGCATTCAGAGCTCGGGGGCAAAGTGGTGTATGAGGATGTAGACGTTGTTGACACAGCGGCTGATCTTGACTCGGCCGCTCTATCCTTCACACAAGAACAACGTTGTTGCACCGGGATCGGGACTTCTGGACTCAAGTCACTTAACCTTGAGGACAAGGTTAATTTGAAGGGAATGACAATGTTACGTACTCGTCCGTACACCCTCAAAATCTGGAGGACAATTGTCGGCACAGTAATCGAACCGGAAGTGACGGATCCCATTTTCTATGTTTATTTTCTTTGGTTGTTTCCCATGCCCTTTGCCCGTTACCCATTTCCCTGTTTCCCCGTTCCTAGTTTCCGTTCCCCGTATGTTTATATAGCATGAAATGATTATAATGAAAAAAAGGAGGAAATATTTTCGTCTCAATTCTTTCCCTCTCTATGTCTCTCCCTATTCTCTCGTTTTGTTCTTCTCTCTCTCTCGTTCTGTTTTCTTTTCCTCAAATTGTTCCTCTTTCCTCTTTGTCTGCTTCAATCGCCGTCCTCCTCCGCCAGAACTCCTCTCTCCGTTCACTCCAGTCGTCACTGACGATGACTTCGCCAGCCACGATCGAGAGGCACGCATCATAACATCAGCCACGTGATTTGCTAATGACAGCAATTAACTTTAATTGCTGAGATGCTGATGTTTATCTGCTGATCTTGAACTAATGCTTGATGAGCTACAAGAGCTGAGGCATGTGATATACTGCTGAAGACTCGTGTATTAAATTGTTTGCTGTTCTTAGCACTGCTTGTCTTTCTGCTACCCATGGCTTTTACTAATTTGTTGGTTCGTCACCCGTGGCTGTCTACTGATGCATAACTTGTGGCTGTAAGCTGCTGTGTTGCTGATAATTAATGTTGCTTTGCTGAAGCAAGGCTGCTAAACAGATGCACTGTACAGCAGCTTGGTGATGATATATTTTAACAGATATCATGGGCAGCATGGGTTGTGACATGTCTCACCCCAGATGCTCGGGACCCTCTTTGTATCGCCTACACGGTGGTAGGGAGTGATCTCATTTGACTTACCACCAATGGTAGTGTTCTGAAGTTTGGCATTTGGTTCACAATGACACGGAAATAAAATTCTCAGAGATTTGATATTATTTTCATACGTTGAACCCTCGGTTATGTTATAAATATTCAAAAATCGTAGAACTTGTTGGCTTTTGATTCATATGTTATGTTGGTTATATTGTACTTTTGAGCAATTTCATATTGTCTAGGTTTTTCGGATTCTATTTTATTCATCTCTGATATTATTAAACCTTTACGGATTACTTGCTTGGCCATCGGTGCATATTTTGTATTCTTTCATATATTTTTGGAGTAGATTCTAAGTTTATATTTTTAGGAATCACTTTTAGAGCCATAGTTACATTCTAAATCAGACATACTTGAATTTACCTATCTATATTTAAAATTAGACCAACCTAATTCTTTTGATAAATAAACTTTTTCTTCCTTTTTTTGAGAAATATATATTTTTCTCATTTCTCAATATTTCATATTCACTGTCTTATTCATTAATATCTTAAAAGTATCTTATCATAATTACGACAGTTAAATTAACTCTCATATGAGTCCGATTTATAAATATTTTAATCTTTATATATTTTTATTTAAAAAATATACATTTACATAAAAAAATCAAAAGTATAGTAAAATATTTTTAAAGTATATTATTAAATTAAAGTAATGCTTGAATGTTTTAAATAAATAATATTTAGATTAAAAAGTTATTACTTATAAAAAATATTAATTTATTGATATAATCTATTTAAATTTACCATTAATTTAAAATAAGAATTATTTTTATAAAAATTTCATAAGTCGATTTAGGCCAAAGTGAATTGATCGTTTTCCATTTGTGATTATATTCAATCAAAAAAATTAATCGGATCTGATTTAAACAATTTCTCTGTGTTATGAAAATAAGATTATAAATATAGTTGACCATATTTATAGATTATAATATAATAGTTATTGCATCGAATGTGACTGAAAAATATCAGTGCTACGAGGCAAGCTCGTGTGGAAGGTGACGATCATGAACCACTGCCTGTGTGTCTACACTGGCATGATTTTGTGGTGCAGAGGATTTCAGACTATGGCGGTGGTGAACAACTCCTTCATATTAGCAAAGGTTGGCGTTGAATGCATCATCAACAATTTCAAGCCAATCGGCAAATACTTCAGCTTGCATCGGACTTTCCATTCCCATTTACCTTGAAGGATGCCCAAATTTTATACCATTAGATAGTATAATTGTACAGCTCATACGAGGAATGGAATAAAATAAAATAAATTGTAATTATTGGAATTTAAATTATGTGAAAAATTATAAAATAATAAAATATATTTTGTAATATTTGAATTTAAGAACAATAAATTTTCTGTTATATTATTGCTATTTTAGAATTTTCTTATAACTAAAAAGTAAATGTATTGATGGAGAGAAGAGAAAGAGGAAGGCTGTGCGCCGTTCTCCATTGCTTCATCCCTCTTCACCGCTTCTCCTCGACTTGGCTGGCTGTACACCGATCATCAAAATGAATAAGAAAAGAGAAAGAGGTCACCGCCGTATGAAGTCATCGCCGCCTCCTTTAGATCCTCTAAAAGCTCATACAACGCCTCCTCTTCACTGCTTCGTCCCTCTCTCCTGCTTTTCCTTGACATGGCCGGTTGTGCGTCAGTCATCAAAATGAAGGAGAGAAGAGGAAGAGGTTGCCGCCGTATGAGGTCGTCGCCGCCTCCAAAGGCTCATTCGACGCATCATGTTTATTGCTTCGTCCCTCTCTGCCGTTTCTCCTTGACTGGGCTGACTGTGCGCTGGTCATCAAAATGAAGGAGTGAAGAAAAAGAGAGAGATTTGCTTGTGGGAATGGAATGGGGACGAAATAAACCCTAAGATGAATGAGAGAAGATGAAGAGAGGAAGAGAGAGTGATTTTGCTTATGAGAATGGAATTAACGGGACGAGGGTTTATTTTGTCCTTTTAAAAGGTTATCGATAGTCATTGGATGCGCTTTATATTCAGCAACTGCATGTGCTTCCCTTTTTTCTAAAAAAATTAGACATTAAAAAGCTTATCCGAGCCATCAGATGTATTTTCTATCCGATGGTTGCATGTGCCTTATTTTTTTTAATATTTTTTATTTTTTAAAAATAATTAAACGGGAGTTGTTGGATTAAATCCAACGGTTTTCGTTAAACGCCCCTCTTCTGCAAGAGAGATATGGCGAGCGATTGGAGGAGAAAGGAGAGGGTGGTGTAGAACCGAGGGAGGCTAGCGTGTAGGACTGTATTCCGAGTACCTAGATCGTTGAATGAACACAATCTAATAGCCCTTATTTAAAATTATTAAAAATAATATTTAAAATTTATTTTAATAATTTTAAATATATTAGAGTACTAAAATATCCATATTAAAAAAATAATCAAAAAATAAATTTAAGAATTTTCTTTTTCTCCTCTTTGATTTCACTTTTTTTTTTTTCAATTAGTTTCACATTTTTAAGGTTATAAATTTAGTTGCACTAATATGTCACGATGAAGATTCTCCAATTTTATGAGGGATTATTTGCAAATATTTGGTTGATTTGACAGATATTCTTTTTCAATTATTTATTTGAAGAAAAAAATTTAGTTGGATACTAAATGTAATTTTTCACTTGGCAAAATGCTTGATATTTTGGGGCCATCAAACGGAATAAACATTTGTTATTACTTATTAATGTTGTTATTTTTGCCTTTTGTTATAACATTTGTCAATGCTTGTTTTCAAGTATTTTTCTATTTTGGTTTTTATTTATAAGTTAGCCCTTAAATTTATAGAGTTAGGATCGAAATGATGAATTTCTGTATAAGTTAGAAGGGGAAGAATTATCAGTATATTCTTGCTTATGATTACGGATATAAGTCTCAAGACTTAAAAATTATACATGTAATATGGGCTTCAGTCCAATTAGCTGAGCCGGCCCATGAGCCGATCGAGTCGCGAACGGCTTCAATGACCCATTTTCGAGCCAAGTTCCATACGCTAGGGTTTCATGCCTGATTCGTCTTCCTCGATCAGTTCATCACTTTCTAGCATTTAACTCAATTAATTGCTGAAGTATTAGTAGTCTATTAAGTGATGATAATTCTCCCATTAAGTCAATTAATCAATTTTGGCTGGTTTGAGTACAAAATGCTCGGTTAAAGCGGGTGATGGTTTCGCTTATAAATTGAGCATTCTGGCTTTGTCCCTGGCACCCAACTCAAGTATTACACCATCTAAAGGAGTGAAGGAGTGCCCAGATGTACGGAACCGGTTCAAAATAAAATTTTAAAAACGGAGTATCAAATGGCCGGATGTATAAAAATCGATTCTAAATTCTACTTTAGTGGTTTATTTTAACCACATCAATTTTTAACATTTGGTATCAGATAAAGGCTTCAACTCTGCCTTTGTTATTTTGTATTGTTTTAATTTTTTCCGAATTTAAAAAAACTTAAAGTCTTCATTTTTTTTGAAGATACGGTTCAAACAAGCACTGAAAATCGATAAAAAAAATAAATTTTTAAAATTTTTATATATTTTTTATCATTTATGGTGTTCCTATGGTGCTGTTTGAATCGGGTCTGAAATTCGGGTCGAGTCGTTCGTTGTCGAGTTCGGGCGAAACCGACGAAGGTAGACGACGACTTAAACGGTGTCGTTTTCTGCTTCGGCAGTTATAAATGTCGTCGTTTTCTGGCTTCTGTTTTATATTTCTGAATGACGTCGTTTTGTGTAAACGTATTCGGTAATTAAACGACGTCGTTTT
>JAOVVI020012321.1:0-12288 GCA_028571085.2 Nepenthes alata | reverse complement strand
AATTTTTGCATGGCTGAGTGCCTGGCACTAGATGGTGAGCAGTCCTTGGTGGAGACTCCCATCAATCTTTCGAATTTGGGTGTTACGGGAGTTGCTGCCGGAGGGCCTATCCTCGAGTTGCCGTCGTCGCGTGTGTCTGTGGCGCTAGCCATGCCGGTCAAGGTAGAGCCAATAGGACCAGTAGCCAGAGAGTTGGTCGGGCCATTCGTTGAGAAACCAGCTCTGAGAGGTTGCGGGATTAGTGGCAGCACCGCCGGTGGCGCTGGTGGATGATGGTGATATCAGTCTCTCTGCCGCACTGCTCCCTGTGGTGACGGGCATTTTGGATGTTGCTTCAGTGGAGGTTCCTTTGGAGGGAGCTTGCACCGCTGAGGAAATAAGGTTTATGGAGGAGTTGGTCCCGGAGGCTGCTATGCTTAGCCTTTCAATTGGACCTTAAGAGGACCTCCCACATCAAAGCCCAGAGTCGCAGGATCCAGCGGGAAAGAAGAAGCGCAAGTTCCTCACAGTATCCCTTCGATGGAAACTTCCCCTTTCCTTTCTACTCCGCCTGCGTGGTTTGACCTTTCTTCTCTTTTTGTTTGTGGAATTGCAGGACCAAAGGATTGTTGGTGCTGTGACGAATGGCCTGTGTTAGCGGGCAGAGATGATTAACGAGCAAAAGGAGGAAATTCTTCGACTAAGGAAGCTCCTGGGCCAATTAAGTGCTACTGTCGCTCAGGCTCAGCAGGATTGAGTGGAGAATGCCACCCTCAAGTTAGAGTTGTCTGAGCTGAAAGAGAGGTTGGGGAGGCTGGAGGCTCGGGCCGTCAAATTTGAGAAGCTGGCGGGAAAATTTTGAATGAAGAACGCCACACTTGAAGACGAGATGACCACTCGTCTACGTCTAGAGGAGGTAAGCCAAGCGATAAAGGTCAGACTTTGGGAAGGTATTCACCTTTGCAGATGAATTGTCACTATGGTGGTTCCTGACTTTCCAGTGGGTGTCCTCGATCCTATGAATCCCCGGGCTCTAGGACCCGACCACCTGATCGACTTCTCCCAAGGCTAAGGGGAGCCTACCTCCCGTCCTCCTAGAAGTTCCCTGCCTTAGCTAGGATATTTTTGTATTTTTTTTCTCCGCCCCTGTATTAGCCATTTATATAACAAATATTTATTGATGAAAAGAAATTCATTTCATAAATGTGTCGATTTCTCTACTTAGGTGTAGTTCCATTTTTTCCACGCTGGCTGGCCTACTAGACATACATAATTTTGGATCCGGGACCCATGTTACGTTTGGGTCGTTTAAGGTGGTGCCGGTTGTGACTTTGTTTTGACCGTCACAAACTGGCGGCGTTCGACTCAATGACACAATGTGATGTCTGTCATTATGGTGCTACAGGCGGGTTCAATCAGGTAAAGGCACGTGTCGCCTTGCACAAAAGCGACATAACCCTTCAAAGTCTACAACGACGTCGGTTTTGGTAGGAGTTTGCTTATTTAAGAGTGGCGTCTTCTGCGATCCGATTCACCACCTACCCTCATAGTTCCTCTACTTTCACCATGTCTGACGAAGACATGAAAGGAGATGGAGCGTCGCGTTAACGCTGTGGTTGGAGACGCGCTGCAGAGTCAAGCACGAGCCAACTATCTCGACCAGGCCCTATTGGAGTCTGATGCCAGGCTGCAAGAAGTCTTTGGTGCACATGCACGGGCCATGGAGAGGATTTCGATGCTCAAAGGTGAGCTAAGGATAAGGCTTCGTTCTGAAGAGGTGGCTCCTACTATGGAGGAGTAGTTATGGGCAGGGATTCACTTCAGTTTGAGGATCGTTTTCTTGGTGGACTCGCATTTTCCTATCAGCTTCTTCGAGTCGAGGAATGCCGGCGCTTCTTGCCAATCGGAGTTAATTGGATATCCGATTGGGTGCGGTCGGAGGTCTGTGCCACGTCCCCTAAGAGATCCTCCGTCTTCGGGTAGTCATCAAGATGAGTTGTAGGTGTGAACAATTCCTTGTACACACAGGGCCTTTGAATGCCCTTAAAAGTATGTTAGTGTCGTTTTGTGCCACACAAGGCGTTGTACACTTTTGTAAATACAATCATATTCTTTTTTTTGTTTGATAATACTCTCAATGGGGGCTCAATGTGCTCAACACACCACCCATCACATCGCAGAAAACATCATCTAGCCAAACGCTGTACCGATCTAGGTTGCCTGAGACAATATCGGCCGACAATGGGACCTGAACCACTAGCCAGTAGGCCACTTAGTGCAGTGGAAGCGCACTGCCCAATCAATATAAGGGAAAGGACCAAATTCCATGGAGCATAAGGGCCATAGGTTGAGGTGCCTACCAAAGCACCTCGACGACCCTTCGAAGCGGTGCACCCCAACCATACACTCGGTACAGTGAGCCAGTCACAAGAGCACCACTCATGCACTGACGATGATTCTATGCTGAATTCAGGTAAGTCTTGCATGCACCATACAGTCTGTTTGAATCACATTTCCATTAATAAAATAATAATATTATCTACTCATACGAATGATTACATAGCATTGCACACAATCATGTGAACCTTGGTCCCACTCTGAGTGGCTCAAACGCAGTCGGATTAAACCTTGATCCCAAACCAAGCGGCCCATACGCAGTCAGATTAAACCTCAGTCCCACTCCGAATGGCCCAAACGTGGTTGGATTAAACCTTGAGCCCATACCAAGCGGCCCACACGATTGAATTAAACCTCAGACCCACTCTGAGAGGCCCAAATGCAGTCAAATTAAACTTTGGTTCCATACCAAGTGGCCCATACGTGATCGAATTAAACCTCGATCCCATCACTGAGCGACCCAAGTGTGGTCGAACTCAAAACCTTGGGGATTTTTTGGCATGCATGCATCGACCTCCTACAGAAGGAGAGAACACTATCGATCAACGATGGTCAGCGGATTAGGAATAGACACATGAAAACTACGACGTCTTCCAATAGAACTGAGCACCAATGGTACATGTGGGCAACGACCTAGGCTAGTAAAAGCTTGATAACAATAGCCTCAAAGCTTAGTCGACAACCACATCTTCTTAACACCATGACCTTCTCTTGGCAGGGGCGAATGCGATTAACTAGACGCGTTTGTCAAAGTTAGGAGGCTTAGACAACAACTGTGTCTCCTCAGGGCCACGACTTCCCTTTGTGGGAATGTTTGGAATCCAACACAAGGCATCCACAGCAGCCCTAACACTCCATTAGCAAGTAAAGAGGCATCCTCTAAGAGAGAGTAATTGAGATCGGGATTCCAGCCTTGGTCGTGGTCATGGCGTTGACCCATTCAATCAACTTAAGAGTTAAAGGATCCACAACTTCAGCAACTGAGTTCGCTGGGGGCTTTTCGTCCCTAATCCCATCGGTTGGCTTGCCAATGACAACACATGACGAGAAGGACCCTCCGGAGGAATGCAAAGTGTATCGTATTGCTATAGCTCGAATGATCGACTATCTTAAGGCAAGTAGCCTCTCAACCTCTCGAAGCGCATCTTTGCAACGAAGCGATCTAATCCCAAGCCCAAGATCTTCCTTTTGTCTGCTCCTGGATCTCGCCTGAGACTCAGATGGCTTATAGTTAGAATCAGCGAAGGTTTCCCTTTAATTTTTAAAAAATTGACCAAGTCATATCTACGCCGATCTCGAGCACCCCATTTCAGAGGCACCAATAAGAAGATCCAAGGTCGGCAAGATCCCTCTAGATAGAGTTGAGTCCTCTTCCATCAACCTCTTCAAGCATAATTTCTTGAGAAGGCGACAAGTCACCGCTCGACCTCTTGAAGCGTGTCCTCGTAGTCAGGTGATCTAATCCCGAGTCTAAGATCTTCTATCTATGAGCATACTTTCTCCAGAAGGGGGTAAGTCACTGCTCGGCCTCCTAAAGCGCATCCTTGCAGTCAAGCGATCTGATCTCGAGCCTTAGATCTTCGTTCTGTGAGCTCTAAAATTTTGCCCGATACTTGGACCGTTCACAGTTGACGCCAGCATTCCATTGCAGCACCAAAGTCCAACGAGGGGCTCATTGCCCATGGTCCATCTAGACATGTCGCTCTTGCCCATGTCGACTGGCAAAGATTGATCAGCGTTTGGCCTCCTCGACGACTTACCAGCGGCTAAGGCAGACTTCAGATGCATCCCTATATCATTAGCTTCAATCGAGGAAGGACAACTACCACTAATCTTGGCTTGTGGTTGTGTGGGCTCCGTACTAGCTCTAAGTTCTCACATTTTTGCTAGTGAAGACGATTCAAGAAATGAGGCATAGAGAGTCCCTCAATTTATAGCCGGAAGATAACATCAACTAGCATTAAGTTAGTAGGATCGTGCACGACAATGACCCATCATGCCATATCGCAAGTTAAATTTTCAAACCTTATAGTATGGAGGGCTATTGATGGGTCCAACAATCATGGACTTAAAGGGCTAGGCCCCACAGCAGGCTCACAATCAAGCTCTAACCCAACAAATTTTTGCCAAAGTGAAATGTCCCACATTGGCCAAGTAAGAGCAATGTATCTATAGATCACACTATAAATTCAGGCACCTTCAAATTTGGAAGGACAAGCTTTAAGAAGTTCCACAAGCTCCAAATAGCTCGACTTCCCCAAGAAAGAGCCTACTCTCTAACGAGGAGTTGCTAGAAGGTCTACCCTCCATTCAAGAGTCACCCTCCGTTCGGGAGCCAAGAGCCATTCATTCAGGAGTTGCGCTCCTTCCAGAAGGCCTACCATACTTCCAAGAGGCGTACCCTTCATTGAGGAGCCGTGAGCCCTCTACTCCACAACCAGGAGCCCTCCGTCCCGGAGTCACGAGCTCTGCGTCTTGGAGTCAGGAGCCATTTATCCGAGAGCCGAGAGCCCTCCGTCCCGGAGCCATGAGCTCTCCGTCCCTAAGGCAGGAGGCCTCTGTCCCAAAGTCAGGAGCCCTCCGGGATGACCCTCCGCTCCCAAGTCAAGAGCACTCCGTCCTGGAGCCACGAACCCTTCATCATGGAGTCAGGAGCCCTTTGTCCCGGACCAATGAGCCCTTCGTTTAGGAGCTAGGAGCCCTCCATCCTGGAGCGGGAAACACTCCGTCTTGGAGCGAGGAGCTCTCCGTCGTGGAGTCGGGAGCCCTCTATCTCGGAGCCAACCCTTCATCCCGGAGCCAGGTGACATCTGCCCCAGAATCAGGTCCCTCCATTACGAAGTCAGAAGCCCGCTGTCCAAGAGTCAACCCTCCACTCAGAAAATTACGGTGCTGGCCCACCAGCGTAGTTTAATTCGTTCTCTCTAAGCTGCCCATCTACGGGCGCACCTTTAAACTGCTCCTCTGCGGGTGCACCTCTGAACTATTCTTCTTCCGAGCGCACCTCTAAATTAACCTTCTACTGGGTGCACGTCTAAGATGCCCATCTGCGAGTGCACCTCTTAGATGCCTCTCTACGGGCGCACATCTAAACTGCTCCTCTACCAGATGCACCTCTAGAGACGCCCCTCAACCGGGCGCAACTCTAAGAGTCTTTCAGCCAGGCGTATCTCTAAAATGCCGATCAATCGGGCATATCTCTACGCTATTCCTATGTGGATGTACATCTAAGACGCCCCTTTGTCGGGCTCATTTCTAAGACGCCCCTCTGCGGGCGTAGCTCTATACCATCCCTCCACAGGTGCACCTTTAAACCGCCTCTCGTGGGTGCACTTCTAAGCTATCCTTCTACCAAACGTACCTCTAAGTCGTCCATCTATGGGCACACCTCTAAGTTGTCCTTCTGTGGGCGTGCCTCTAGCTTTATGGGTATACTTTTAAGCCGTCCTTCTGCCTAACGCTTCTCTAAGACGCCCCTTTGCGAGCGCACCTCTAAGCCGTCCCTCTACGGGCGCACCAAACATTCCATCCACCGTCACATACATTTATGCATTCCTCGCATCCTTCGAGTATCTTTCTATTCTCTGAAAAATATTTTTAATTTGAACGTCAGAAGATATACAGTGGGATCATTTCTTGCCATCCTCAAACCTCCTATTTGTAATTTGTGGTGTACAGATTCTAAATTAATAACGATAGAGATTGGACCCACTCCAATTTGACTCGCAGCGAAAGAATGGAAGGCTCCCTGATCCGTACCATAATTCGAGAATTAGAGACACATTAAGAGTAAATATAATGAGAAAATAAATAGCTAACCTGTAATATATTTTACAATCACAGTTAGAATAATATTAACCAAAATTGTTGAAAAATGGAACTCAAACAGATGTCAAAATCTTTTTATTATTTTCTCTTCTCACTCTGCTTTGTGATATCAATTTATATGAAATACTGTTCAATAAACCTAAAAGAATCATAATAAGACATTTTGCACCCGCACTAGTACACATACACTCATCGTGAACGAATCTAATTGCGGCCCTTGTTAACGGGCTCTGCATATGTGTTTTTGGGCACGCATCAAGAAACCTAACCTACTTCGTTCCAAATATATATAGGCGCCCCATCATACACCCATTAGGTATCATTATATCTACTGCGCTAAAAACTCCTACACTAGACTTTAAAATTAACTTCTTGAATTTTCATTCCAACAGATTGTCATGCAAACATTGTGCAAAATACTCTGATAGTTCCTTAGGTAAAAAAAAAAATACACTTGTAAATGGGTAAAACTTACTAATCAAAGACTCAAAATCTAACAAAACCAAAATTAATTACTCAACGGTGTCGGCCAACCTTTCCGCAGCCGTAAACCCGCTAACCCTATCTGCAACAATCTTAGGCCAACTACTGCGGCTGAGACCTCGACCACGTGATCTTGCGCTGTTCATATTAAATAAGTTTTGTAATAATATAATAAATAACAATTAAATATTATTGTTTGATTCTTTTGCCCTCAATATATGGCTGTCAAATGGCGTACGACCTGGAGCAACCGGATCCTGTGGGCATGGCCACATCTAATCTAAGTCATCCTGTTGTGGGCCCTAGTATTCCTACGATTGCCACGTATGCATCTCTTAGAAATGGGTAAAATTACCTACTAAGCAATCTGTCTTTTAATAATAATAATAATTATTATTATTATTTTTGTTAATTTTATTTCTACACTCTGTTTATCACTTGATTAGAAGAATTCAAGTGGGAGCAGTAAAGCACAATCGGGCAGTGAGAGGAAGGTGCTTGGCGTGAACAGGGAAAACGGGAGAGAGAGTGGGGCAAGGCAACGGGGCCGTACTGAGATCGAGGGTGAAATGGGCAGGAACAGAGAGAGGAGGTCGTGGGGGCATGAGGGCCACTGGGTCAAGTGAAGCGACCCAAAAGGTGGGGGGAAACGAATACGGAAGGATGCCTTCTGGGCTTGAGCATTAAATTCGATTTTGCGTTTGGAAAGAAATCTGACGAGATTGCTGCCGTTCACGTTGTCTCACTGGTTATTTTCGCTAGTTAAATGATTACTGTCCTCGTCTGATCTCTCCTGCCTTTTGTAGCCCCTTTGCTCTCATTGTGTCTTCTTTATTTTATCATTCCTTCGACCTCTCTCTTCCTGTCATTGTTCTCTGGATTTTTGTTTTACCCTCTCTCCATTCTCTCCTCTTTTTTGAAAGAGGGAAATTTATGAGGAGGAGCCCGAAACCGGTTAAAATTTCTTGTGGGTCCTTAAATGCTGATAAATCCATACAGGTTCTCTTCAGTATGCTTTTTTTTTTCTCTCAGATTGTCTTGTTGTTTTTGATGGTTGCTTGCTGATTTCTCTGTGTGCGTTTTTCATCTACTAATTTTCTTTCTGAATTCTTTCAGTAGGCTTTTGGTTTTGCCGTCATCAGGAAGGGTAGGGTGAGATTTGGTGCTATTGCTTTATCATGACGTGAAGGTCATCGTTTAAGCCACATACGTAGACGCTCAGCGATACAGGAATAAGCTGTGACGATGGATGCCTCATGAAGGTTGACTTGTTCTGTCTCCTACTCTTTTCGTTCAATGTTAATCCCTTGGTTTTGATTTTTCTTTTGTTAATTATATTGTTCGATTTAGTCCGATTTGAGGGCCAAGGTTTTGATATTCTCCCGATGATTGATTGAAGTCCTCTTTAGTAAAACTCCAAGCTTTTTATGAATTTCTGTACATACAAGCCATGCTTGCGAATGCGTTAATGCAGGAAACGATAAAGATTTATGGGGGTACAAATGGGATTTTTATATTATGAATTAATGAAAATGAAGAATAAGTACTAGCATTTGATTGTTCAATCTCATTTTCCGTGTTCTTGTGACAGTCAATGTGGTGTTTGCCTACCCTCAATATTTTGTGGTTTAGTAAAGCGGTTAAAACTTCTTGTTGATTTATGCTTATCGATTGGTGGTTAGAGTAGACTAAGGTTATTTGTTGGATATAATTGTATGCTGCTGCTGTTACATGCATTATTGATTGAGAGGCTGGGTTTTGAGCTAAAACTTGCCAACTTTTATGGCTGACATTGGAATTTAAAGTATTTTAGGTGTGAAAGTATCCATTTTCTTCACATCAGAATTTACTGATTGTTTGCTTATTCATATTGTGAAATGTGTTATCCATCAGTTTTTAGTTGAAGCTCAATTTTAAATACTTTTGGATACCCAGTTTGTAGTTACAGAAATTGGTTTCACTGCTTGTTTATGTAATTGTGTTCCTCTGTTAGGAGTTCATAGCTACTAATATGCATAGAGCAAGGTGTATTTTGACAATCCTTTTTTGACATTTCTTTAGCGAATGATATTAGAATGTTTTGGAGGTAGGAGAGGTTGATGTCTGTATAGTAGCAGTTGCTTTGATTGTTCGACCTTTTTGTATCCTGTGTGTATATTACTTATAATAAATCCATGTTTTGTGGTATTGTGGATGCTAATTCCTCTAAATTTGTAAATGGATGACTGGTTAAGTTTGATAACCGCCCCTTCATTTGAGTTATCTTTGTGTTTTCCTCTCCGTGGGGAATCTGTCCTCTTTGAGTTCATTGTTTTCCTGGCTTCATACTTTGCTTCTTGTCTGTATGACTTCAGTTTTTGGTAGTGCATTGTCACTAAAGTTGGTAACACATCAATTCCAATGTTCTGCCTATATCAGTTGCTATTCTACTTGCAATTTTTTTTTACCATCAAATTACACGGTGCTTTATGTTGCAAATGAATCACCATATCATTACTGACATGATCTTTTTTCATGGCTTCAGTTATTTTGGAGAAGCACCAAAATTGGTCATCGTTCATCCATATATTCTCTCAAACATTTTATATTATTTGAAGCAAGCATAAAGTAGCCGTGATGCAAGGGCAGAAGAGTGCAGTCGGTTCTATGCCTGATTCAATAAATTTTGATTGTGGATCCACGTCAAGCAGTGTGGGTATAGATCAGCAAAATTTCTGGAATAATTTATGGGATCCTGCAGAAAGCAGGCTTGTAGATTATAGAATTTCAGCTAGTGGTACAGATACATCTGTGGGTCTTGTCTGTCAAGAAGGGAGAAACTTGAGTCGATGGAGTATAGGTGAACCAAGTTCTGGCATCCCGCAAAACCATATCAACAATGATGAACGAATGATGCAGAATGGATGGCCGTCTTCTGTGATTGGTTCTACCAGTGCTAGTCCAAGGCTAGAGACACAGCGATATGAACCAGCCAACAGTGTTTCAAGAAGCTATTCTAATTTAATGCTTCATGGCAATCAGACTGTGAATGGACCTTCGTTTTCACCATGTTCCAACTCTGGTTCTACCTTGCAGAACTATGATCTAAATGTTGGGCTTTTCGGACGAGTTGATGGCAATCTCATGGAATGTTCTACTTCACCAAAATTTGGTGGATTAGAAAATAAGTTGATCCCTTCTGCTAGTTGTTCTTCTGATCCTTTTGCTTCTTCATCTAGTAGTGATTTCCTGGTTGAAGAGAATGGTAGTGGACCTGGTGGTTTGATGGACAGCCGCCGCCTATCCTGTAAAAGGAAGGCTCTTGAAGGAAATGCTGGACAATGTTCTAGTAGCGGAATCTGCTTCACAAGGACAGAAAATAGCCCGTGGACGGCAATCCCTGCCTACAATGATGTTGGGAGCAGTGTGAATGTATCTCCACCTGAAAGCTCTCTTGGTTACAGCCCTCTAGAGCAGGTGGATCCAAGACTTGGATTAGGCACAGAAGAAGTCCCGGCAAACAGTCGTGCTCCAAATGTGGCTAGAAATGCAGAAAGCTTGCAGAGGAACTATTGTATTAGGATGGATAATCCCTCAAATCAGCAACATTCTATGCCAAATATTTCCTTTTCGTTTAATCACGGGAATTCAGATGCTCCATCAATCCATCAGCCTTCAAGGCGTGCACCTGTTACTCCTCCCCTTGACTTGATGTCTCCACCAGCGCTGGACAATGCAGCTCTACAGAGTCAATCTGTTGTACTGCGTGTGCCTTCCTTGCAGCATCATATGCAAGCACTTAGGTGGAATGGAGCTTCCAGCTCAAGGCCTGGCGGTTCATCGGCTGCTTCAGTGTCTGGAGATGGAGATCCCATGCTGAGTGAGGATTTGAGTTCAAGAACTGTGCCGAGAAATATCTCTGAACATCCTATGTTTGCACCTCGGACTGTGATGAGGAATTCTGATCAAAATCCAACAAATTGGAGTGTGGGTGGCGGGGATGCAACAATGTCTAGCAATGTTGCTTCTAGTTCCGGTTTGTTGTCTGGACCTAATTCGGTTTCACATCATCGTACACAATCCCATTCACGGAGACTGTCTGAGTATGTTCGTAGATCGTTATTGTCTTCTGTTGAGTCTGAAATTGCAGCCCGGGGAAGTAATATTTTGGCAAATACTTCCATTCCATCTTCAGCGCAAGAGGTTGGAGTTCTCCCTGGGTCCGGAATCCGTGGGCATAATCAGTCATATGGTAGGTCAGCTTTTCTGATGGAGAGGCAAGGTGATGGTGCTTTCAGAATTCCTTATTCTTTGCGAAATTTGGCTGCTGCTGGTGAAGGAAGAAACAGGCTTGTGTCTGAGGTTTGTTATGGATTTCCTTTTTCTGGGTTTCATTTATTTTTACTTCATATTTGTTCATTTCTGCAGTGGGGATAATGACAAGAATTATTAGTTGTTTTAGATATAATGTGGATAGTTCTTACCTTATTACTCTTTATGATAATGATAGTAAAGCATTCACTGTAGAAAATAGTAATACTCAGACATTACTGTATAGTATTTGCCTGTTTTGACTAATCATGGGTGTCGTGAAACTGTTACTTTGTCTAATGTTTGCTCCATTCTTAGCTTAGGAAAAATTATGTAGTATATTGGTGGTTATGTGGAGCTTACTTTCATGAAGCTGACAACATATTTCTTGTTGTGCATTAAACGTCATATGTTTTGCATAAGTGTGGAATTGACTTTGATTGTATTGGTAGTTTTTGACATCACTGAGTTCTTTGATCATTATAGTTCTTTAAATATACAGTAGTGTTCAATCACTAAATTTTGGAAAAATTCCATTATCACTTAGAAAAAGAAATTCATGCAAAATCATTTTGATGCGTCCTGGATCCGGATTGCCTACAGATTAGGGTACCGTTGGGTTTTCAGGTCGAACTGAAGAAGATTAGGTTTCCAGACTTATCAGCCAGGATCCTACACATCACAACTAAAAAAACGAGATATCAGAAGATTAGCGGGACTTATTTTCCGGTATATCTTCCGTCGTTTAAGTCAGTAATTTTTTTCAGGAAATGAAAGATGCGGGAACAAAAGTAGACGAGTGATGATGCAAGGAAGGGGTTTTTTGAGTCTAACTCGGACGCTATGCTTAGCGTGGAGGGCTTTGGTGGCGGTGCGTACGCGAGGAGTGGCTTTGACGTCACAGGGACGAGAATTATGAGGGAATTCTCAAGAGGCTTTGAGGATAGAGCGTGGACTCTGAGGGTTTGAAGGCTGTTTGTGTGCAAATGCTAGCGTCTGAGGGCTAGTATTAGCGTCAATAGGCATCAATATGAGCATGTTCTTGGAGTTTACCATAAGGGCTTTTTATAGCCCCTGGGCTGGTCAGCCTTACTTGGGCGGAAAAGTTGGCTGCCAATTACCCCGCGCAAACTCGGTGGACTGGCATGAAGATTGTAGGCGCCGATTTAGGAAACTATGATTAGTCAAAGGGGATTCCTTTTTTCTTTGGGGAGAAGTTGCACGCAGCAAATATTTGGCTTATTGCTACAGGAGATACGCTAAGTTGGGAGTTGCAATTTCTGGAGAGATCGTGATTTGGGGCAATATTCG
>JAOVVI020012320.1:0-12288 GCA_028571085.2 Nepenthes alata | reverse complement strand
TCACCCTGGGAACCTGGGATGAGGAACTTTCTCTCTTTTTTACCATATCTCTTTCTCTATCGACACGAGCTTGCTATGGGTAAAATCTCAGCATGAGGAGCAGGCCACCTGGACTTATTTAAATAGCCAGCGAAAGACCAACAAGCAGGAAACCTAAGCGACATCCACTAACGGTGATGAGGACACGTGCCGACTTTGTAACGCTCCGCAACATCTGGAATCACTCGCAATCCTAGCCGAACGCCAAATTGACAAGTGTGTCACCTCAGCCGCCTGACAGGAACCCACGCTGGCACATTTGTATTAAATGGGGGCTCACGATAGTGAAGCCCACAAAGCGGTGCATGGTAACACAAAACAAAAGAAGCCAATCCCGAAGCAAGAAGTCTAGAAGATGAAACAATGTGATGAAATAACAAATTTTATTGCACTAACAGGCCCCGTTACAACGGCAACACGCCCTCCTTCTAGCACCAAAAAAAAGGGGGGGAGGGTACGGCAACAAGAACCGCCGTTAGTCAACCATCCCAATGGCCAATAGAAGAACTGGGGACATGAAAGTCCACCAACTGTCCGCACGTTAGGGCGCGGGAGTTACGAGGCTCCAAGGCGCCGACACGAAAGCTCGAATCCTCCAACGAAGCAAGCCTCTGGTAAAGCCTGAGGGCGTCGAGGTAACTCCTCTCCAGGGCGGGATTCACGCCTTCCAGTTGAAGCCTTGTTCTCAGTTCTGCCTGCAGTTCGGCAACCTCAGCACGATGCTGCTCCTTCAGCTGCCCAATCTCGGCCTCGAGGGCGAGTATGCGGGCCTGAGCCCCCACGTTTGCACAAACGAGGCGTGTGGCCCTAGCCACCGACTCAGCCCAAGCACTCTCCAGATATGCGGCGCGGGCCCTTAGCCACGACGCCTCAGCAGCAGCCACCCCAGCACGTGGCTCAACCCTTTCAAAACCTGAAGGCGCACTCTGATTCTAAGAAGGACCCGCGACCGTGGCTTCGGAGCGAGCCCCTCTTGAAGTGCCGGCCCCCGAAGTCCTAGAAGCGTGAGAGCCAAACTCAAATTCGTCAGAGGAGCGCCCTGAGTTGAGAGAGGAATCCTCCATCAGTTTCACAGCAAGAAGGCACACACAGAGAGAGCAAGTTACTAATAAGCATACGAGCGCAGGGAAATGCAAGGTTCCAGGAGAAAATGACACGTTTAAATATACAAGTTATCTCCCGGGAAGTCGGCAGCCCCTAAAGGGTGGAAGGCGCTAGAGGCCAACCAACGGGAACCTTCCACATGGAATGCCCATAAAGCCTCGCACATTTTCAAGGTGAGACGATGCAACGCAACGTCTCCTGTCCACGCAGACATTAAATGTGCCAGTCACACCAAGAGACGTGACCGCCAACAGTGACTCCCAAAACTCCCACCAAGTTGCACACGGGACTCAGGAACAAAGCGCCCGAAGGCGAAAAGAAGTATGCACAAAGAAAGGGAAAAATGGAGGCAAAAAGGGATACTTCTTTCATTAATCAAATTCTTTCTTACAAAGTACAATATATGCAACAATAATGCTACGAGAAAGACGAAGGAAGACGACGGTGTGGGGCCCGGTATGCTCCCTTGCCATGCCCGAGATGAGCTTGAAGAACGTGATCTACATGAGATCCCCACGGTGGGAGCCGTCGGTGGTTCCCAAGCAAACTGGGGCGGGCACAGGGAGCACTCCCCCGATGGAGCCCGCCCAAGCGCGATCCACCAGAGCGGGATCAGCACCAACGCCGGAGGCACTAGAGAAAGCAATTATAAGCTTTGCTATTCTCTTAGGCCAGCCTCCGGCGTCCGCCCCTCCTCCCAGGGAGGACGACCAAATCCTGCTAGTGGGTGAAGGTGAGCGCTACCCCTTTGTCTAAAGAATACACAAAGGCCGGGGCACCGCCACCGTCCCGCTACGCCTCAGGAGGGTCACACCCCTGGAGGAAGAACGCGACTACAGCAGAACGGCTGAACAGTCCCCTTTAGCACGGGAAACAAGCTATGCCAGAGAGCTTAGAACTACTTTCATCAAGAGCTTCGAGCATCCAGACAGTCCATCCCACTCCTTCGCAAATCTTTGCCATGAACGGGACAAGCCCAAATCTCCACATCGCTTCTCCCAAAGGCAATCAGCGGACATGCTCCGATTGACGGGGGAGCCCTCCTATTTATAGGACGGATGAGCCTTGCTCTCCCCCCGATCAACGGCGAGCGACGAGCCAGCAGACGTCTTTCACGGGATGGGGAAAGCCCCTGATCAAACGCAACCCAAGGAGTGCGAATCTCACCTAGCAGGGCGACGAGTCACGTCGCTGGCAGAAAAGCCTGCCGAACCTCCTGGGGAAGGCGCGAACTCAGAAAATGACAAAGGAATACAAAACACGAGAAGGGCTGTGAAGTCACGGAATGGGCCCAAGAGGCATGCCAGGCCCGACCACTGGCCGGCCCAGACATGGGGGGCTAGTGTTGGGTCCCATGTCCAGGCCCATGAAAAACTCCGAGACCCATAAGGAGGATGGTCAAACCCACGCAGGATGACAGGCCCAGCCCAGTTACACAGGAGGCGCGTGCAGAGCCACGCTGGCAGAAGGCGACGAAAACTCTGCAGCGGATTAATGCGCTACCGACAGAAAGGCGAAAAGGTGAGCCAATGGGGAAGCGGCTGGCACAGCGCCAACGGCTCACGCAACCACCTACAGGCGGCCAACCACTACTGGCTCAGGAGAGGCCAGGCATGGCCGGCAGCGCCCTAAAACCTGCTACCCACAGCGAAACGACAGCTGGCATGACCAGCGGTCCGCGACAGCGACCAGCAGGAAGGAAACCCTCACAACGGGCATCTTGGCGCCCATAGCCCAAGAGGGAGGGGCCTATAAGAGCTCCCACATCCCGCAGAGGAGGATTTCGGCTCTCGAACTCTCAAAGCCCGATTCCTGGTTTGGACACCCAGAACGAACTCTAAGTCTTCCTCTCCTCAGCTCGATCGCCAGGGAGAAAAAGGCTGGAACTGTGAACGCTTTCATTTCCTTCTGGCACAAGCTGTCTTTCAAGCACCATCCCACGTCTGTTCAGATTCAGGGAAAGTTAGCCACCAATTACGGTGCATCAAGGAACATAAGCCTTCCAAAACCTGCTCATTGCATTCTCCATACCATTATACTCGCATCTCACACGCCTCTACAACATTAAATCGCGCACCGCATCTATCGTGCGCCATTTTCGTTTATTGCGGGAATTTACTGACTTGAGCGTCGAGCGGCCTCGGTAGGAGAAATCCTGCCGGACCACTGACCTCTCGTTCGTTGTTTGTGTTGTGCAGGTCCAGGTTCATAGAGACGGAGACCGGACCCTTCCCCTGACGCCACCGTGTGCTAAGGAATCCAAAGGCTCTCTAATCCGTGCGGAAACCGCGGACCCGAGACGCAACAAAATCCCATGAAGTTTAACAATGCATAGTCCAAAATGTTTTTCAAAAGTTTGAGCCAAGCAAATAATGCAGCCAGTATTTTGGCTACAAATGTATTCATTGATATTCGACTACTATTTAAAGATGGAGAAAACTTACTCAATTTCGTTACCAGTAGATAATCAATTCTCAAGAAAAATGCAGTACAAAGGCATCCATCTTCCCAGAGAGGCATAATTAAATATGTGGGAATACTACTAAGAAATAAATAAAAATGGATTAAATTTACGATGGCATCTCTGTATCATGTTAAGTGAATTAATTCAGAGAAAAAAATATGCATCCATCTTTCCAAGGAGACAGAAATAAATACGTGGGAGCGTAATTACAAATATAAAATAAATAAAGACGGATTGATTTGTGATCGTATGCAGCTATCTCGAGAGCAGCCTTGTGAAGAAGTTTCCAGAGTTGGGAATCTGCAAACAGGCGACGTGAACGTATCTTCCAAGCTTGTCCACTTGCCTTGGCTCCCCCGCTGTGTCTTTCCTGCACACCCTGCATGTCTTGTCAACCCAGCCGTCCTCCACATATTCCCCGTCCACTGATCAATTAATACGCACGACCGCCTCCACGTCAATATAAATTCTTCGTTTAAGATTAAATCAAATTAAGCACGCTGGGATGTGAAGTGGCTTAAATGCTTTAATTTGTTCCTCCAACGAGAACCAGATAAAAATGATGACCTTATAACTGTACGAACCTTATTGTAATGAGTTGAACGGTGTAACTTTAATATTACAAAAAGGGTTTTCTTTTATAATATAGAAGTAATTTTCTATCCTAAAAATAATAAAAAAAAGAGTAAATGTATATAGAATTTACATCAATATATATTTTGTTATATTTTATGAACGTTATTAAGGTAAGATTTCTTTTTTTCAGATAATATAGCTAAATAACAAGTGATAGATGGATTGTGAACGAGGTTTCTTCAAATAAGAAGTATGCTGGTGCAACATGTTCGCACCATATGTCCATACTCTCGGGTTTTTGTAGGTCAAAATTATGGACCGGGTTTTAGTAGGTCGAAATTTGAACGTTAAAGCCATAAATCGATTATTAAAACTCTTTTGTGTGTGTGTGTTGTGCTATGCAAACGAATTACGTAAGCTATAGCTGTTTAAATTCTGAAGCATACCTTCAACATATGATTTGAAAAAATCCTTGTACGTCCCACCAATTTTCCTCCGTAGAGCACCATACTGCAAGACTCATTGGATTAAGAAAAAAGATAAAAAAAGGACGAGATCAGAGAGAGAAAAAAGCATGTTGCACCAAGTCCATTTCTTCGGAAATGTCCAGTTTGACCATTTTCTAGGTGAAGTGAAATTCATCACGGATCCATCAGTCCTCCGCGCTTTCAGACCTATTTTCAAATTTTAGTTTATGAAACTACTAGAAGATGTTGAAAAATTAAAGGCTTATGTTGCACTATTTGCTCTAATTGTGTATCACAAATAATGGTTCGCCTCAAGATATTATAAATTAGACTTTTGAATATTGTTACCTAAATAAAAAGTTAAATATATAGGATTTACTTCCTAATATAAGTTACTTAAGTCCGTTATCTCCTTTACACCTCTCCTTAAGAGACGAGACTTTTTGGTTTCTTTTGATATGATTTTACACTAAACTATCTCTATTTTATTAGGAGGAAGTGTACTACCAAAGTTGTGAGAGTATCAATAATTTGTTAACTGGGGATGTCTTGGAGAAGGTTAAGTGGGCCATCAACCTTGAGGTTGATCTTCCCATGGCTTGTACTCTTTCCTTACTTCCTTCTAAAAAGAGAAAAAGAATGTTCATATGTGACGTTGGCAAGATTTGTTGGCTTTTAACCGGACGTCGTCCCGACAGAATGATAAACAGTGCAAGGAAAAAGGAGGAAGCACACAGATTTACGTGAAAATCCTAGAACCAAGGGAAAAACCACGGGAGCAGAGTCGACAGCAAATCTACTATGTGAAAATAGGTTACAAGCCTCCAAGATGGAGTATTCGCTACACACCCGAGAATAACAAAGAAAAACCTCACCGGAGTAAACGGGAAACACTCTCCACTCTTTTACTCTCTGCTTTTCTTTCTTCTCCTTCTCACTGATGGTGCACTCCTCTCTTGTTCCTTCACAACTCATTTGCTCAATACTCACACTGCTGCCCACTCATCCGCCTCTCCTGCATGCCCAGCATGCATATATATAAAGGCCTTCCAAGAAGCTTTCAACCAATAGGCAGGTTGAGTGTGGTTCAATGCCTGCCACCTACTCTGCAACCTGCCATCTGCTCCGTTCACCAACTCTGCAACCCGCCAACTGCACAGACGGCGCATGCGCAACAGGTCTGTCACCTGCTCTGCAGTCCAACAACTCGTTGCCAGCTGTCCACGACGTCCAAAGTCGTTGCTGCAACCAAGTCCTTTGGCCGTCTGCGCCCATTGGCTATCACAAGAGCCCTCCGGTGCTCCTTGGTTGATTTCATGCCAGTAATACCAACTGGTAAATACTTCCTTCCCAGACTCAGCCGGTCAACCACCCGTTGACCGTCCTGCAGCTGTTACTGGAGAACTTGACCATTCTCCATAGCCAATCCGGTCAACCTTTCTTGTTGACCGTCTTCTGCTGCGATCCGGAAAACTTCACCGTCCTCCGCCTGGCAGCTTCCGGAGAATTTGACCGTTTTTTACCTTCCGGTCAACTCTCCTTGTTGACCGTCTTGCCTTCCAGCCGGTCAATTTACGTTGACCGGCTAAGGTACCCCGGTGATAAATAGTTTATTGAAATCACCCACAAGGGAGTGACCATATTCAAACAAGGTTATGGGTCACTCCCATGTGGGCCTATACTCATTTGACGTGGCGAATGGAGGAAAATATTCTCACCACTCGATTCTCACCTGGATTGCGCTCGAACTCAAATTCCAGTAGTTGTGTACTTGATCGGCACCCGAATGGCGCTCGAGCGTGCCTTGTGCCCAGTTTGTGCTCAATGGGCGCTCGAGCACGGGCCGATTTTTATAAAATATGCACTTTGCTTTTTAGGGTTGTATGATCAATTTTAAGCGTCGTTTATCAGAGAGAAAAGAAGAGAAAGAGAGAGAGGAAGGAGAAGATGAAGATTTGAGCCTCCGGTTGGGTTTTAAATCAAGTTTCAGTCTTCGCCAATCATACATATGAAGTTCTTGCCGCTGAGAAGAATATATGCCTGGTTTTATCTCCACTCTTTCACTTTATATTTCTTATACAGGCTGTTTGAAACAAGGGATTGTCACCATTGAGATTTGTGATTTTTGTAACTGATAAACTGTTACTAGTAAAAAAATTTATACTCAGTGTCCCATGATTTTTCTCCCTCGTTCAATAGGGAGTTTTTCACGTAAAAATCATATATTTATTATTTGTGATTGATTTTTGTGTGCTTGACATAATTTATTTCATATTTCTTTGCGGTTCAAAGACATAGTCAATTTCCAACAAGTGGTATCAGAGCGTTGTTGTGTCGGGTGTTGTGACTTGATTGAATCGATGGAGGTCGAAAATAAGATGATTTGTTTGAATGGTACAAATTATAATATTTGGCGTAGTAAGATGAAGGACCTGTTGTTTGTGAAATCGTTGCACCATCCAGTATTTGCTAGTAAAAATCGGAATCAAAGTTCGAGGAGCAATGGGTATTTGAGTATGAACAAGTCTGTGGCTATATTAGGCAATTTGTGAATGACAATATATATAAGCACATTCAGAATGAGACGCACGCAAGAACCTTGTAGCAAAAACTTGAAACACTTTATACCTCGAAAACTGGTAACAATAAATTGTGTCACTTGATGAAGCTAATGCAAGTGAGGTACAAGGAGGCCTCATCTGTCACCGATCACTTAAATGAGTTTCAAGGAAGTGTTGATCAATTGAGTGACATGGGAATAAAACTTGATAATGAACTGTTAGGTTTGTGGCTTCTGACTACTTTACTGGACTCCTGAAAGGTGATAAGGATTACTATCGCCAATACAGCTCCAAATGGCGTGGTGACCTTTGAGATAGTAAAGAGAACGGTGTTGAATGAAGAGATGAGACGTCGATCACATGGGTCTTCTTCTTCTACGCACTCTGAAGTGCTAGTTTCTGAGTCACAGGGAAAAAGTAAAGGGCGTGTCCCTAAACCTGCAGAGAAGGGCCGAAGTAAATTTAGATCGAGGTATTAGAACCTCGAGTGCCATCACTGTGAAAAGAAGGGACACATCGGAAAGTATTGCTACAAGTGAAAGCGAGAAAATATAAAGAGTAATGAAAAGAAGGCAGAAAAGACTAGAGACGAGAAAATAGCTACTGTTGTTACTGGGAGTGAAAAGAATATCTGTCGAGTTTTATCTCTACTCTTTCACTTTATATTTCTTGTATGGGCTGTTTGAAACAAGGGATTGTCACCATTGAGATTTGTGGTTTGTGTAACCGATAAACTATTGCGAGTAAAAAAGTTCAGACTCAGTGTCCCGTGATCTTTCTCCCTCGTTCAATAGGAAGTTTTTCACGTAAAAATTGTACATTTATTACTTGTGATTGATTGTTATGTGCTTGGCATCGTTTATTTCGTATTTCTTTGCGGTTCAAAGAAGTAGTCAATTCCCAACAAGTAGACCATAAACTGATCACTTAAGCTGCAAGAGGTTACTTCAATTCCAAATCAATTCGCAAATGGCTTGCGAGTTGGCTAATCATGTCGAGGAAGGTAGTTTCAAGCTCGACGATAATCCATTATTAGCTCGCGAGTCAAAGGTTTTAGTTAAAAGAGGTTATTCAATCTCTGAATCCAAACTTCAAGTAGTACCTGAGCTGAGCGCTTAAACTTCTAGAGATCGTTTCATTTCCTGAGCCAAACCACAACGAGATAGATGCTTATACTGATGAAGACCAGTTCACCTCTAGAAAAAATTTACAGGTGGCTCATGTGTCAACAGTTCAAGCGATTAAGTTGCTTATGGGATTGTAGGCCAACCATGAGTTTGGTGCTCAAATGGGGCAGTATTACTTTCCTCCACTCTCCATAAATAGAAAAAGGGAGACTTCTGTTCAACTAAGGAGGAAGAACCATAAGAGTGAAATAATTTCTGATGATTAAACACTTGTTTCCTGATAATTAAACACTGGTATTATCAACTTTGAAAATCATATATATGATTTTACTTGATATTTGAAGGATTGGGCATGTGGCAACTTGGACCCGTCCAACAACCGCAGACCCACCCGAACTATCATACTAGTAATCATATAAATTATCATTATAATTAATCTTATAAATAAAATAGAAACAATAAGTGTCGAATTCCTCGCAGACACAGAGGGAATGAAACATAATGTTTGGATATAACCAAGATACTAAGGGACGCAACCTTAAAATAAATATCCAACTATGGTCTAGAAAGGTAAAAAAAACTTTACCAGAACGGGTGCATAATGTGTGGGAATCTGCCAAGTAGTTTGGGCCAAATTCAAAAGAAAGTTACAAAGCGCTATTTGATGTGCTTGTAGAGTCCATGCTCAACATAAAAAGATCTAAATTTCGGGATTAACTTTACTTGGAAAATCCTCAGCAAATGCCCGATTGCCAGTCAGCCATATAGTCCTTTGCTACCTTGAAATTAATAAAATATAAGGGTGAGCCGAAAGTTTAACAAGTGATATTATCAATCATATAACAATCGATAACCATCTCCAATAATAATATCAATGATAAATAAGAGTAATGCCAATATTATAAAAATTAACCATACTTTATATGAGAGTCTACATCATGTTGTAACCACTATTTAAGAGTACTATAAGTATCAACTATTAAGGGGTTTCCATTGAACCTAATTACCGTGAATACAATTAAGATTCCAATAAATTCGAATATCAATAAGAATATATGTTCAACCGAACCTATCTGAATATAGATTGCTACTATATGTGATCTCAATAATCTCTCAAAATTTGATTCTGTCATTGTGAACTAATGTCATTGTTCATGCCTCCGATGACTTGAACACTACCACGAGGTAATCAACACTAGCCCATTTGACATGCAACTAAAACTAGTCTCTCTAAGCTTTTCCAATGAGGGTGAGCAAATATCATGTATGTGAGTACTTCTCTTAGCTTACATTGGTTTATAGGTTATATTTCAATTTACTCCTCTTTGCCCACACTAGGTATATGAGTTCCTATACTATATTTCTTGTCGTCGACACTAAGTATAGAAATTTACCTTCTCTTTTTCTTATCGTCCACACTGAGCATAGGAATTTACCTTCTTTATTCCTCATTGTCCATAGTATGTACATTAGATATTAGAATAGCCAATTACATGTCAGATTCAGCATCCATCATAGGATATCCCATGATGTCAACTTTACACAGTTTATAGGATTATAAGTATCCCATCATAAAAATTATACATCAATATATCGTGACATGGATTAGATATTGAACAATTATAGATTATTTTAAGGTTCATATGTTCCATATTTTTTAAAATCATAATATTTTTAAATAATATCCTTTACCCAATCATAGACATAAAGGAGATATTCACATATCAGAAAATCACGTAAAGAAAATTATCATTGACAATAGGCAAGAGAAAACTGCCAGAATATATTAAGTACTCACTATGTGGCACGCGACTAGGCCCACTATAGTTATATACTCTCGATGTAATACTGAAATAACCATCTTAGGTCTTACGCCTAATATCTGGACCAAATCGACAGTCTTGTCCTCTAGCATTTAAACGTGAGATCACATCCTGTTCTTACGCCAAACTCTATATTCTACCGAAGGGTCATCAATGCACCTTATTCTATAATCTATCCCACTACGGCTATGAAACACATAAAACATATTTGATTTTGTCATTAACTTGTAGATTTTTCAAACTCTTAAATTTATCTCAAGACAAACCTGGAGTTTGAACGAGCCTCACACGACGTTCAAATGTCAGCATCTATCTTTAGTATCATGCATCAAATTCTCATTAGATTAGACATGCAAGGCTCCTGATCTACTCAAAATACATCATGATGCGTCTCTAGATTTAGGTTATCGAACGAGTTAAAGTGTCACTTGATCTTCCTTCGGGGACAAATTGAAGTGGGATTTGGCCTACGTTACTTTAAATATAGATCTCACGTGACACAATTAACAAATAAGAGATTAGATTATGTCGGGAGTTATTCTCTTATATGTCTTTTGATACTCAAGTTAGAAATATTTTTTAAACAGATAAAAAGATGGGAGGAAATATTAATGTGTGGATGCATGTAGTAGGGGACTGAGTGTTAGCTAAATACTGAGTTTCGATGAGTGCACTCGACTGGGAAGCGGCTTAGAGGTGAAGCACTGAACTTCAATAAGTACCCTCCATTAGGGAACAGCTTAGAGGTAGAGTATTGAGTTCCGATGAGTGCGCTTGGTTGGGGAGCGACATAGAGGTGGAGCACTTAGTTTTGATGAGTGCGTTCGATTAGGTAGTAGCTTAAAGGTGAGACACTAAGTTCCAATGAGTACGATTGGTTGGGGAACGACTTAGAGGCGGACACTTAACTCAGATGAGTGCACTCGGTTAAGGGGCGTCTTTGAGACGGGAGGCTGAGTTCCGGCGGGTGTGCTCAGTTGGGGAGCGGCTTTGAAATGGATGATTGAACTCTGATGGTGAAGTTAGCTAAAGAGCGACTTTGAGATGGATGACTGAGCTCCGGCAGTGTGCTCGGTTGGGAAGCGATTCTGAGATGAAGGACTGAGTTTCAGCGGTACTCTCGATTGTGGAGCGGCTTTGAAGTGGATGATTGAGCTCTAACGGTGCGCTCGGTTATGGAACAATTTTGAGACAGAGCATTAAGTTTCGACGATACACTCGACTGGGGAGCGACTTTGAAATAGACGATTGAGCTCCGGCGAGTGCTAGCTAAGAGTTAAGGCCAAGGGAGCCTTCTCCCTCACTCTCTCTCTCTTTTCCAAAAGTCCCATTCTCCCTTCGAGAAGGAGGGTATTTGTAAAGTGCGCACTAGCTAACTATCGACAAGGTGTTGATAGTACCGCAATTTCCTCGCGTCCTAGGGAAGCCACCTCTTCATTTTCTGGAAAGCTCCACTTTTAGGTGGCCAGGGCATATTAGACTGACAGTCACAGCGTGACATATTGATGGCCATACGGGCTGCTTGCTGAATGGAGACTGTTAAGTGGACATCCTTGGACCGCACCAGTGGACCGATTTGAAGGGCAGCTTCTATGGCCTATACTCTGCCAAGCAAAGTTTGGGCTATGTTGTCTAGATTCTAGACCGATAGGCCCCTGATTGAGCCACTGTTGCTTTCAGCGTTGTTTGCTCCACATGCCTAATCTGAGCTATCCAATGAGTTATCGGACCCATCACATCCCAAAAAGATATATTATTAAAAACATGTAGCTAGGCCAATAAATCTATGGATCTATCCTAAACTAAGTTCTGGCGTTTGAATGTGACATTACATGTTAGTTAAATGTCAAGTCAATCAATTAATAGTTCCAACAATCTATGCAATATAAGCCATAAAATAAGTATTTAAAAGATCTCTATTATAAAGTCCTTTATGTTTATGCCACTATGAATAATATGTCTAACTTCCTAGTTTACCAATATAAGTTTGTAGATCTATTATAAAGTCCTAAGCCTACAGCCACTAAAATTTTCATGCCATAAAAATATATATTAGATATCTTACTTTGCTTACACTTTAAACATATGAATCGACAATCATGATTCAAAGACCATTAGGCCTTCTCC
>JAOVVI020012319.1:0-12288 GCA_028571085.2 Nepenthes alata | reverse complement strand
CCACATTTAAAGCCCAGAATCCTCTCTCCGAGTTAATGTGTCTCGATTTACAACTTCGGTTTCCTATTTACCAATTCCGTATCTTTGGACTTTTTGATCCGATTCCACCCGTACCCCTTAACCACAATTCATCTATTTCAACTTAATTACCTCCCAATTATCATATTTTTGAAATCCAAAACCTCACAACCCATTTTAACCGTATCTTGAAAATCGATAACTTACAGGGCCAATTTCATCTTTCTACTTCCGAACTCAATTTTTCTTACAATCTATACCTAATCCTTAATCATTATTAAGTCAATTACATCCCAATTATTATGTTCCAGAACTCGGGTCGTCATAGATATTACCCTGAATGCAGATCGATATTAGAAAAGACTTGAGCTCCGTACAATTGATCGAATAAATTATTTATTCTCTGGAGAGGATACTTGTGATTGTAATCTTATTTAATTCACAATAATCCACACATAGCCACATCGATCTGTCCTTTTTTTACAAAGAGTACTAGAGCACCCCATGATGATACACTGCCAAATAAATTCCTTTTTTAACAGATCTTGCAATTTCTATTTCAATTTTTTCGATTTAGACGGAGTCATTCTATAGTAAGCGGTTAAAATCGGTGCAGATCTTGGCACAACATCAATGGTAAATTTAATCTCTCGATTATGAGGTAAACTAGGCGAATCCTCAGAAAGACATCATCAAATTCACAGACTACTAGAATATCCTCAATGGCCACATTATAACTCTTAGATGTGATCAAATACACCGAATAAGTTCGACATCCATCTTTTATCAAGTGGCTTGCATGCAAGGTCGAGATCAATCTAATCGTCTCTCTTCCGACTCTTCCTTTGAACTATAAAAGATTCATACCCTGGAATATAAAACAAAACTGACTTATTGAAGTAATTTACACTAACGTGATAACACGCTAACTAGTCCATTTCCAAAATGACATCGAAATTAGGCATTTACAGTAAGATCAAATCTGCTAATAATTCATATCTATTGACCCAAACCAGACATTAGGGATACACAATGTCGTCCAACAAAGACTTGCCTATTGGGGTAGATACTAATGCAGATTCCAAAATTTGATGGGGCACAAGCAATTTACAAACAAACTCGGGGGCCATAAAAGAATGCGTGGACTCGGGATTAATCAAAATATACGCCATAGAATCAAAAAATTGCATATTATCTTTAACCACCGAAGGGTCCGCCCTTGCATCCCTTGACGTTTCCGCATAGACCCTTTTAGGAATAGTAGTCTTCCTCTTCGGACGTCTTGGAAGGGCTGGACAATCCTTTACCATATAGCCAAATTGGCCACAATTGAAACAAGCTCCACTTTGACGGTAACATAGCCTCTTGACATGATTTTTACCACAAGATTCATACACTATCCTTGTATGTTGGGGCTTCGTCGGCAAAGACTTCACCCTGATCCCCTTTCCCTTGTCTTGAGTCTTAGACCTTGAATGGGAGTCTTAGGCCCTTGAGCTTTGGCTTCTATTCTCCGACTTTCTTTCAAAATATTTTTTCCTTAGTTGCTCTTACTCAATAAGTAGTTCCAAATCAAGCACTTCCCTATATGTCCGTAAACTGAGGGGCACTAATTGCTTTTTGATTGAATCCTGGATCCCTCGCAAAAACTTTCGGGCTCTCCAAGCCCCATCCATCACCACGTGGAGAGCAAAGCGGGACAACTCAATAAATTTTGTATTATACTCCGCCATTGTCTTATTTCTTTGTTTCAAGCGGCTAAATTCGTCCTCCTCGATTTCTCGGATGTTGGACGAGAATAATTTTTCCATGAATGATTCCATAAAGATGTCTCATGAAATTTCTTCATTTTTCATCCCCAAAATTCGGCATTGAGTGGCCCATCACCGACTTGCCTCTCATTGTAGCTTATAGGCAGCGAATTTAACTTTATTTTCTTTGGGGCAATCAACACCTCAAACACATTCTCCACTCTTTCGATCTAGTTTTTGGCTTTAATAAGATTGAATTCTCCCAAGAATTCCGGAATGTGCTCGTTCTTGAAGCGGTCTAAGGACGTTCTACCATGCCCTTAGTCAGTCATTCTCCTCATGGCGGCTAAGTCCTCGTCTTGCAGCTAAATCACACGGTCCATAATATTGCTCATCATCGCAAGGTAACCATCCTCTTGGCTCAAACCCGATCCTCCACATCTGAAATTTTTGTTATCTGACATTGACAATACCTATTATACAAAATTTTCAACTAATTAGCTATTCAAAATTAATCCAAAATATTTCTCTTTACGACTCTTCTTTGATACTATTCCATATCACGGCCCTAGACTAAAACAAGTCTTAATAATAATAATGAATAATTTCGACTCACAAAATTAATTCTCAAATATAAGACAATAATGAAAACAAAACCCAAATCTGGGCGTGACTTGACACAATATCAATATAACCTCAAAATGACAATAATATTAACATTAACAGTCACAGGATCTCCTTGACCACTCATCGGGATAATTAAACAATTACGACCTGCTCTAAAGTGTCGTAAGGAATAAGTGACCAATGACAACACGAACAAAACCGAACCATAATAAACCAAATGCCACAAAATCCAATTTTATTAAATAATCTGAACGTTGTTTCCTTGACGATACTATATACTGTTATCATTCTATCCGCTGCCCCAATAATATTAAAATATGTCTGATATAAATACAGTCTGAATATAAGGTTAATACTTACCAAAATGGATGAAACTTTTATCAAATTCGCGTTTAAACTTCCTGCAACGTATTCGAAGCCCATTAATCTAAATGGATAATAACAAATGAAAATGTGAGTCGAAAACTCAACAAGTATCAGTATATAATATAACAAGCAAATGGGTCCAAAATCAGGATGAGGGTCAATAAACATATACAAAATGCGTAAAACCACAATCCAAAAGCCCATCTGTGACGGAACAGATTTTTTTTTATCCTCCGAAATTTTCGTCATTACAGAAAATAGAAACCAAAGCCCAATTAATAACCTAAAGTTCTAAGGGAAAATGAAAAAAATTTCCCCTAAAATTGGGCTAAATTGAAACACAAATCCTACCTATAACATGCAAATATACAGAATAATATCATAATATCCATCAACAGGTACTCTCATTACAGACACAGGATCACAGACGCCGAATAATTCCCTACGGCTTACATTGCACATTTCCTATCCACTATACTAACAGCTCAGAATAGAGATACCATCTAAGACCTGTACAGAATCCAGAAAACATATAACGGAAACTGAATTATATACCTGCGGAAGCATAATTTCCTGTTTCATCATGTGCATAACATACGTTTCATATACAAGATCCATATACAAGAATCCATATATAAAATCAGGCAAGTACATTCAAGCTAGTCTTCTTAAGATTCTCAAAATGGCTTCAACGTCTTCCAAAGTATCCAGGCTAGACTTTACTATTTCTTCTCGTCAGGCACTAACTCTACTGTATCATCTGGATGGGGGAAAACAAAATAGTGAGCTGAAATCCAATAAGGTATCAAAACATACAAAACATAATGTTTTCATGCAGAACATAGGTGCAGATTAATATGAAAATATTCAATCATGGCAGTAGCATAAAGGTGCATGAAAACAAAAAAAGCATAAGTCGGTAAAATTAAGCTTCGGAAGCCATAAACCAATAGGACAAGCATCAGGAATCAAAACTGGAATGAAACTTGTAAATTCTAGAAATTCCTTTTAGGTGGAACATGCATACAGATAAACCAAAATCACAGAAATATGCAGGAACAGAGGGGTACATGAAACATGAGAAAACATAAATCAATATCATCACGCTTCAAATTTCATAAAACAGTATAACGAGTCAGAAATTGAAAACGGAAATCAAAGTATATAAATTATAGAAATCCTTTTTCTATTAGAAGGAGGATCGAACTAGTAGACCCTATTAGCCGAGGGGGCGAGTAATCGAGGATAGATTGCGTTCACTCCGCACAATCTAAGGCTAGTAACAACATCACTTCTCATGGGATTATATACTAATACCTCCCGAAGGACGATGGATTATATACTAATATCTGCCGAAGGAGGGTGGATCAACTGAAACTCTACCCTCTAGACTAACGCCCTGAGGAAGGGCGGACCACATATAACTCCGTAAACAGAGTTATCCTTGATTACCACCATAACGTTCTAAGATATGTCGGAGAATCTAACCTGACTGTATTTCAATCCCGGGTTCTAATTTACAAAATTAGAAATACTTTTCTTCTTATTTCTTAACTTATAACTGATCGAACATCGAAAAGTCAATCATAATTACACAAATAATCCTTCAGAATGCTTCAAAATTCCACAGAAATTCAACACTATAATTCAATGTAAATTTTTCAGTTACAAATCATTACAAGGGCAATACTCTTTTACAAATCAACATTTACTAGTCAAATTTATAGATTAAAACCACCAAATCCCATTATTTTCGTGCTTAGGGTTTTGCCAAACCTTCCGGACGAAAAACGAACACCAAACATATATTTATACATGAAATCGGAAGTATATTCAGCAGTACATACAAGTAAACACGAAATATGTCCGATTAATTAGGAGAAATATGCTTTATTTATAGTAAACATGGAGAAACATGGATTCAGAGCAAAAATACAGAGATATTGAAACACTATAAAAATGGTAAATAACGTCCGGAGTACACTTGTCTGAGCTCGATCTACAATTATCCTTACTCTGATCGGAGCTGGACGGAAGATTTTTCCATTTTCTTTTTTCTTCCCCTTTTAAAAACACGAAGGAAAAGAATCACGTGCGGAACACATGACTAGCGCTCAAGCGTACTGCTTGTAGCCGGGACCGCTCCCGCCTTGCCTCAAGCAGCCTCCGAGCAAGTGCTTGTGCAAATTAGTGCCTCCGATCCCATTTTCTTCCCATTTGCTCCCTTTTAATTTCGGTGCCAAATTTACCCATTTTCTTAAACCTAATCATAATCATCATCAATTTAATCACTCCATAATTTTCAAGTTTCGGGATCGAGATCTCGCACCATCAACGAAAATCCGAATGTGGTATCATACTCAAAAGCATAATTCAAAATAAAGTCGCAAGTTCCAAGTATATGAGACCAACTGAATCTCAACTATGGGCAAAACTTGTGAATCTCAATCGAAATTTCAAATACAAGTTAATGTAGGTAAAACATATCAAAAATCTAAAATATGTACAAATCGGAGGACCAAATACCGAAAGACTAACTTGAGGAAGGGTTATATATACTTCCGATAATCTGAGGTCATATCACTATCATGTAGATCCATAAGTAGGCCGATTACATATTATTTCCTATAGACGGGATTGAATGTCACTTTTTTTGCCACCCATGGATGATAGGTGTAATCCTAAAATCTGTCTAATATATTAGGACATCTGAATTGGTTTCGTTCAATTTCTTACAATGGCGCTCATTAAATACAAACCTGAAAGGTTCTCTATATCACATATCACAAAACTTTTCCTATTTGGCAAAAAAGGTCAAAACTTTCACTTGGGAATGTCAAATCATAAAACATTTTCCTTGAAAAAGGTCACATATCGAATTACATAACAAAGATAGAGTCCAACCCAAAGTACAATGCATGGATACTACATGCACGGACTATATGCAAGTTTTAATGACTTTTTTTTTTACAAATATACTTATATATTAACGTAATATCTCAAAATATTTACCCATTTTTGACAAAACAAGTAAAACCTTTAAATATTAGCAAAATGAAAGCAAAACTATAAAATAATTGGTAAAAGTGACATGCATGCACAAAGAAATTTGATAGAATGAATAAAATAAAATGCATGTGCATTAAATCTACCAAACGTAAGCAAAAATAATTAGAAACGGAGATAGATCAAGGATAGAACGTAAGGATACTTGCCTTAATCTCAAAGTAAACAGATCCGACAAAAAAATACTTCGAAATCACCTCTTTTCATCTTTCTTTCTCTTCTTTTTCTCTCTCTCCTTTCTCTTTTTTCCCGTGCGAAATGACCGAACAGTGCGTGCCGCTCCTTATATAGTTGAATCGGAACACAAGTGCCGCACCAAACCCTCTCTGCACATGAGCACCGCCTTGGGCGCGATCCCCATAGGAATCAGCACTCAAGCGCCTCCTTAGGCGCTCCTCAAGCGTTACCCAATCTGGAATCCGCGCTTAAGTGCGTGTCGGGCATACTTCAAGTGCCAATCAGTTTCCTTGCTCAAAATATCCTTCAAATTTTGTACTGCGCAATTATTTTTTAATTATCCAATTTAACCAAAAATAAACTAATAATGCCAAATCAAATTAGATGGGAATCGGGTATTATAAGAACTATGATTGGTATCGGCTGTTCTTCGCCAGCTGCAGAAAGAAGTATGAAACCACTTGTTGAAAAAAATGAAAGAAATAAGGAGTTTTCAACCAATTTTAGATAAGAGGAATGGGTCAATTTTGATCCTGGTCTAGATGATGTAAGTCCTTGTGAAATAAACTGTTTCGGTACCAATTTTGTTAGCTGCATTACTCAATCTTTTGGATTGATCTGGTTTACTAATTAGTTTGAATTCATCCTAAACCTTCCTTTTATAGATCATAGTTGCACATCTTCTAAACATTTGTCTGTTGTCTTTTTTTTTTTATGGATTTTGTCCTTTATGATGATTGGTCAGTTGGTAGTTGGAAAAAAATTAAATTGGACAAAAATTGATAGATACTAACAAAAATTGGACAAAAAATAAAACTACCAACTGCCATGCTACATGACAAACATAATTTGCCAAGTGCAATTATAAATGTGCCTAAAATGCTCCGCACACATGTCCCGGTCACACAAGCAACACAATATTACTGAAAAAGTAATTTATCTTGTAACGTCAACTTTATTATGTATACATCCCATAAATGTTTGTGGTTTTTCCATGAGGGGACTTTGTTCTCTTACATCATTTTGAAAATATACAGCACGCTTTGCTTCCTTGCTTTATAGTTTAATAAGGATAATAGACAATGACATTTTATTTCTCCTTCCTTTTCAGGCCAAAATGGGCAGTCAGTCATGGAAAAATTAAAGCTGCTGCAATCAATTTGATCAGGCTGCAACAAAGGTGTCATCCAAACTTTCTGCAAGTTAACCACCTCAAGTCTTTCCGTTGAGATCTAAGATTCTACCAAAAATGCTTATTGTAATTTAAGTGTTTGATGATGGTAACAGAGAGGATGCCTTCGACACTCTAGAAGATACAAAACACCTTGGGTAGTTTACCTTGGTTTAGGATATTGCTCTTTTGTTGTGTTCTTGACATTTAAAAAGTACGTTTATGGAGCTCAACGTTCAGCTTAATTGTTTCCACTGTGTTTGCTATACCCAGCTACTCACTATGGTTGTGTTACAGATCTCGATATGGGTACCAATGCTTCAAGAACACTGAACTTTTTGTCATTTTCAAGCAAAACAAGTATGGTAGACAAAAAGCTAGAAGAAGAATTGTTTATGGGAACCAACAGCTGTAAACACTGCTAGAAATCAACATAAGCTATAGTAGGCAGAGGTGGTAAGGATAAAAAATTGCTTTATCACTATTGAAGCCTTAAGTTCCCGTACATAACAGCTTCTTTAGCCATTTCTACTAGTGTTACTTCAGAAAGTATAAAAAGAGTTGAAAAGAAACGAGTAAAAACAAGAATCAATGTCAAGCTATTTGAACATAAAACTGATAAATTTCTCATGGCTTTCATCTCACCCAGCAACAGCAAGGATCAGATTGTTGCTGGACGAGCTCAGTGTTTGGGTGGGTTTAGCATGCGAACTAGGAGATGAGAACACTAGGCAAATAAGCTATCAATTTGAGTGCCATATTGGTAAGCAGCAGCTTCTGGTTGTGTTTGATTAAGCATGTCCACCATAGCCATTGCATTTGCATTATTTTTACTGCTCTTTTGAGGAAATACCAATCAGTACTCTCCACATGAGCATCTTCCATACTAGTAACAATGAAATCAATGCATAACCTGGTTAGTGACCAAGCAGCAGCAGAAATAAGTTCAATGGCATCCTGACAATCCCCACATATACTAAGGTTTTTCACGGTGAGCTTCTGCTCCCCGTTCCTTGTTGAGCAGCGCCCATTGGCCAGCTTCTCACTATGATGCACCAAAATCATTGCCCTTGCATTTCTGTAGTCTTTGCTACCCGATTTGAGGAAATACCAACCAAAGTATCACCAATAATCTCCACATGAGCATCTGCCATCGTTAAAGCAATGAAACCTGTGGGTATCCCTGACAGTGATCACTCTCCCAGTGGCAGCAGAGAGAAATTTAATGGCATTGTGACAATCCCCGCATATTCTGAGGTTCTTCATGACAAGTATCGGCTCCCCATCTCTTGTTGAGAGGAGCCCAAATGCAATGGCCAGCTTCTCACTATGATGCACCAACATCATCTCTTTCTCTGCTTCTCCAATTCCATCATCCTTTACTAATGCCCATTTCACATCTGGAACATAACCGATCCGCTTAATCTTCATAGACATATCCTCAAGGTACTCATAGATCTCCTTAATCATCGGGTGCAACCTGTCTTCAGCTATAAAAATATGTATCTTCTTGTTTACTTCAATCCAACTGCAACCTGGCTTCTTCTTCACTCCTCTATCTCTCATAAGCTTCCTGACCATCGAAACATCTTCCCATCTGCCGGCATTGGAGTAAATATTTGCCAGCATAACATAAGGAGCAGCATTTGAGGGTTCCATCTGGATAAAAGTGTTGGCTGCCTTAATGGCTAGGTCAATATTACCATGTTTTCTGCAGGCACCAAGTAATGCTGCCCAACCGATAGAACCAGGGTTGTAGGGCATACTCTCAATCAGCTGCTCAGCTTCCCTTAACTTCCCAGCTCGACCAAACATGTCGATCATGCAAGAATAATGCTCCGCTTCTGGTTCGATTTTGAATTCCTCTTTCATCATGCCAAAATATTTCTCACCGTCCCCAAGTTTTCCAGTGTGTGCACACGCTGAAAGAACAGACACAAAGGTTACACTGTTAGGAACGAACTCTGATTTCAGCATCCATTCAAAAATTAGTAGTGCTTCTGCTCCAACACCATGCTGTGCATAACCCGCAATCATGGTGTTAACAGAGACAATATTATGCTCCGGCATCCTGTCAAATAACTGCCTTGCATCTTGGAGACTTCCACATTTTGCGTACATTGCAACGAGGGCATTGTCCACGGATATCCTGTTTGATGGAATGTCGGACTTGAGTGCTAGGGAGTGTATCTGTTTTCCCTGCAATGGAGAAGACAAATTGGAGCATGCACTAGTTACACAGACGAAGCTGCAATCATCTGCACGAAGACCAATGAACTGCATCTCCCTGAAGCACGCGAGAGCCTCTTCAGAGACTTCCTCGTGGTGGGAATAAGCAGAGATCATCGTGTTCCACACAACCAAATCAGGCTCATGAATTTCCTCAAACAACTTCCTACAATCTGTTATGTCTTTCCCACACTTGGAATACAAATCAATCAAACTACTTCCTATATGTTGATTGTGATGAAACCCAGTCTTGATCAACTGGGCATGAAATTGACGTCCCCCGGACAGATCTTCCAAGCTTGTAAAGGCAGTCAAAACGCTAGCTAGCGTGTACATGTCGACATTTAGCTCTCGATTAATCATTTCGTGAAACAATCCTAAAGCTTTTGATCCTTGCTGGTTTTGCCCAAATGCAACCACTATAGCATTCCAAGACACCTCATCTTGGATCCCACTCATTCCATAGAACACCCTCTCTGCATCACTCAAATGCCCATTCTTGCCGTAATAAGTCACAAGGGCATTATTCAAGGAAGTATAAGAATCAAAACCGCCCTTAATTGCCAAAGAATGTAGTTGACTTACGAGAGAAATGTCACCACAGCAAGCCGTGACCCCTGCCGACAAAGTGAACCCATCCATTTCAAGGCCCAGCTCTCTCATCTCAGAAACAAAGGCAAGTGCCGGTTGGGTCTCTCCTCGGTCCGCATAAGCGGAGATGAGCGTGTTGTAGGAGACGGTATCTGGCTGGGGAATTTTGTCGAACAGTTGCTGGGCGATCCGGGGCTGTGACTCCTTGGCATAAGCACAGATGATTGTGTTGTAGGAAAAGACGTTTGGGCAGGGAATGGCATCGAAGGCCTTGCGGGCGTCGGCAAGGCGGCCGCATTTGGAGTAGAGGATGATGAAGTGATTGGAGAGGTAAGTTGAAGTAGGGACAAGAGACTTGACGTATAGCGTTTGCAGGGACTTACCCGTGATAAGGTCTCTTCCGGCGATGCATGCTTTCAGGAGTTGGCGGAAGTGAAGGAGACTCCATGAGATTTGGTTCATCTATGATTTAACCATGACCTGTCGTAACTAGCATGACCTCATCACGCAGACTTTCTTCTCATGCAAAACCCCTTTCGGCCAAGTTTTGTGTTGTGAACTGTGGAAGTTGTCGCTGCCCGTTGCCGCCGCCGCCACCTCCTCTTCAGTTTCTGGATGGGTATTTGGTCGCAGCAGTTGTTTACAGCTAAACCAGGTTTATTACATTATGGCTTAATGTGTCTGATAGTGACGGAGGTCCAACTTCGAGCGATGGCATTGACCATTGGAATCTAACTTAAGACATATTCAATTCTTTGATTATCGGTAGATATTTTCAGTTCTTTATTTTCAATGTACGTAAATGAGATTTTTTTGTAATAATTTTTAAAGCAATAAACTTAGGCAGTTGTATTTCTGTTTGTGGCGCGTAATTATGGGGCCACGTGATGGGCTTCTGGAATGGGCTGGGTGATCACTCCATGCATTTACAGGATCCAGCCCAACAAGTTCTGTGTTTGCAAAATAGAGGACGTGGATCCTTGCATGGAGCCGAAAAGCTTAAGCGTGAAACCGATGGAGCAGCTGAGAAAATCCTCGAGCCCCTCTCTCCTCTAAAGACAGTAACCCTGAGCCCCTTCTACCCCCTCCCCCTGGGAATGGAGGATATGGTAGGGGGCCAGAGGGCGTCGGCTTAGAGCCGTGTGGTGAAACGAACGAAGAAGATGAATGCTAACTACCTTGAGATCTTTGCATGTTTAAAGAAGTGGATGAATATGGAGAATGAAGCTCAGCATCTGAAGCTATGGAGGGACTTAAAGGAAACCGACCTAGGAAGCCACGGCGGGGTGCACTAGGAAGCAAGCGAGACCGAGTAGTCATGCCCAGACAGACTAATAGTCAACTAGACAACACGCAGCGCGTGCCCTCGGAAGGAAAACCATAATATTTGAATATGGGGGATTTTATTATTATGGCTAATAAATAATTAAGGGTGTAATATATTTTTTAGATTGAATCTACTCTTTCATAAGAATATATTTTGAAAATTATTTATTGAAAGCCTGTGCTTGAGGTTAAATATGAATAATTTTTAATATTTTATTTCGACGTATTTCATTAAAGTTTTCAATAACCTGATTCAAACATTTAGGTGGTATGTTAAGAGATTGAAGGTATTGAAGTCCATTTGGGTAATAATACAATTTATATTTTGCTTTTCCTTTCAAATCATTCCCATCCAATCTAATTATTAATTTAAGTCTTTAATTTTTATAGGGTTCTATCAGTATCTAATTATCTGGTTTGACATTTTAGAATGAAATAAATTTAGTGGATCAGTTATTTTTTTAAAATTTTTTATTGAATATAGAAAGATAAGGTCAAAATCGTGTAACTTTTCAACCATTTTTTAATGATTTGTGTTTATCATTGAACGAAATTTAAGTAATTATTAGAAAGAGAGCAAGCCAATCAACTTTGAGCCGAAGGGCCTTGCGCCATACTGACTGCGATATAGGGTTTACGTCACACTGACCGCGGCTGTCCGGATGAACCCAATAGCTAAGGACATGCAACATTTTCTTTTTTATTTCATTTGTGACACAGGCCCCCTAAACTCAATCAACTTCTGGGGTGAGGGGTTTCATATTTGGCCTGTCTTGCTGTGCATGGAACGATCTCAACATGCTCAGCATAAAAAAAATTAGTTTTGGTTGGTTTTGGGACAATTTTTTTAAAAAAATAAAATTAAGATCTTTGGATACGGAGTAATATCGACACTACAACAATAATAACCTTTAGTGACAAAATAATTTGTCACTAAAGACTATAAATTTGTCACTAAAACTTTTA
>JAOVVI020012318.1:259-12288 GCA_028571085.2 Nepenthes alata | reverse complement strand
AACTCTCTAGAATATTATTTCAAACCTAGGGTTTGGGTGTAAGCATCAATTTAAACTTTCTCTTCACTGATGGAGAAACCCCTATGTCTTGATTATTTAGAGTGTTTATATTAAATTTAATGTGTTTTACGAATTAGGAAGTTGGTTAGGTTCTTCGGTTAAACTAAGTAGCAATGGGTCCGATTTTTGCGTCTCAAAATCTTTATCCTTCACATCACAACAAACCAAACAAGATAGTAAAGATATATGAAACTCATTTTCTGATATATTTTTTGACACTTAAATTAGTTGTCTTCTCAAGATTATAGGAAAATGTATAATCAAAGTATGAATTGAAAGTGGAAGGGAATAAATGTGACTTAGAAGGAGTTGGCTTCGTTTGTTCGAAAACACTTTCCGCTTGATTGCCTTTTTGTCATCTTAGTCAAACTCATATCTTTTGATTTGGGAAATTTTGTATTTATAGCTAAAATTATAATCGATTAGTCAATTCAGAAATGCCATTTGTACTGAAAGACATTACAACTGCAACCATCATAACTTGCAGCACTCGATAACCAAACCTCAAAACAGAGCATATTTAACCTCACAAGTGTGTAAATTGGCATTGTATCCACACACACAGTTAAAATTCTACACAACTAATTTCGCAACAACTATACTATCCAAAATAATGAGAGAATTATAACATTAAATTCATTGAGACAATGGTGGTTCAACCATGGAGTTACTTGGAAGAAAAACAAGCAGAAAATTTTAAATTGTAGAAAATTAAAGTGCAAAAATTCAAAATTGTAAAAATATTAGTAGTTCAGCCGTTTAGGGCTCAAAAAACAAATGACAGGATATAAAATGTCGGAAATTAAATGCAAAAATATAAAATTGTAAGAACTTTGGTAGCTTAGTTATCCAGGGCTCAGTAAAAAAAAGTGCAGAAAATAAACTGCAGGAAATTTGACTTAGTAATTGACTGGATCAATGGCACAGTAATTGACTCCGGAAACAAACATGGAAGGAGAAAAACAAGCAGAGAGTGAGGTTGAAAGCTGCAACTTATTATACATACAACTGCAACACTAATTACATGAGTTGAAATTTATGCATCAATTTACTACATAGATAATGTGCCACTAGCATCAACATAGGAGGTGGTCAACACACCGCAACCAATTATTGGAAAGTCAAAACTCACATATGTAATTCACATAACCCTAAAAAGCACGGATACCGACATGGGACACGATAAGATGCCGACAATTTGACATGTTATTTTTTTCTAAAAATGAGGATACAGATGCATTAACTTCATTCTTTATTTATAGAAATGAGAGCATAATTAATGAACAATACTACTACAAGTGCATAGTAAATCAGCAACACAAAATACATATTTCTTATTTCTTATCCTAAAATAACTCATAAGAAAAAGTAGTATGCAAGTTAGACATTAGTCAATATAAACCAGCCTTGTTACAACATTAAAATAGCATAACTTTTCTCTAATTCATATTATGAACCCCAAATTTTTTAAAATCACAAAATTGCCTTATCAAAGCATACCAGCATTAGAAAAATAAAATGAAAAAATTTGACATAGGTCAGATATCAATACTTTAGCCCTGGTAGAGTGTTACCGCTTCTTAGATAGAATTCAATAGGAATTACAATTAGTAAGATCTTTGGGTGTCAATTATCTTGGTAAGGTCTACAGGTGTGTTGTTACAAGCAACCATGGACCCAATCATGCTAACGAGGGTATTCAAGGGTGGGAAATGGCTACCACCATTGCATATCTTAAAACCCAATGATCCCCTAGATAGACCCAAAAACAACAAAAAACTAGCGAGATCCAGTATCTTAACCTAGTCAGAAAAGTGCATATTTGATTCAACTCACAATGTATACATATAGCCTGTCGGTACAAAAGCAAAAGCAAATAGATGAAGAGGAGAAATGTCCAACAAACAGCAATTGAAAAGAAAACCAATGAATAAAAGAAATGTCAGATGTGCCACAGAAAGATTTAAGATCATCTGCAATTCTAGGTCCCCAAAACTTCAGCATGCATATTAAATACATACCATGCCACCACAACCTCTGGTTCAATGGCAACAAGATGAACAATAAAACTCTCATCCAACCCCACTCTTACACCTTGTTCTGGGTGTTGGTCAACCAATGGATGAATATATAATCTATTCCCTCTGTGTACAGAAAGGGAAAGCGACTTTTTGGGTCTCTAAAGGTCCAAATGGATTGACGGAGCTTTTCTGACAACAAAATGAGTGCAAAGCCTGTTCTGAATGCTTCTCTTATACGGAAGTTCTCGCTTTGTACTAACTGAGTTAAAACTGATGAGCTTACTGAGACAAAGTTCTCACTAGATCTCATTGGCCAAATGGGTTAGTTTCATAACTTCTCATAATTCAATGGTATTCTATTATTGAAATATTACACTTCTCACGGGAATAAGTACACCTTTGAACCGGCATATGCACTCCTAGTTATGTATGCGTATATGAGTACATGTACATGTACTTGCATGCGCAGTGGACTCCAGGGGGTTTCAGGCTCTGCAAATTCCTTTCGGGACACCATCAACAGAGTAAGTGTACCAAATCCAACAATAATCTTCTTATGGTAAACCGTTCATATCCCATTGCAGCTGCATATTAAGTAGGAAAAAACTATCAAATCAGTGTCATTTGGCAATTTCATTGTTTTGAAGGACAAGAATGGGAGATTACCTCATCCCATACTGATAAAGGTGAACCTTGAGCTTCTGTTTTTTCGAGTAGTGAGAACATATTCCCTCACCGCAGAGTCGATCAAAACCGTCATCAACTAAATTACAATAGGATGTGGTTTCAATGAACTACAATGTCTATCCCGGCGGAGATAATCATAGTTTATATACATAAGAAAGTCAAGAAAGAGGCTCTTCTCTGGCGAGCCTCTTGAAATTTCATTTTCTCCTTTCAAGCTATTACAATATGCTCTACCCATTATCTTATAAGTAATATCATCAAAGTCAAAATCAATTTCACGCAACTTCTGGCCCCACATTAAGGTCTTCTCATGCAACCCCAGCTTGCAAAAGTGAGAAAGCAACAAATTTGTTGTCACAATATTAGGAACAAAAGCCATCTTAAGCAACTTTGCAGTTAATATCATTGCATGATCCAATATGTGTCCACAAGCTCCATTAATCATGGTGTTGTATGTTACCGTATTCGGAACTATACCAGCTGATACCAGCTCATCAAACATCATTACTGCTTGATTAATCCTTCGAGTAGAGCAGAATCCATGGATACGTATATTGTAAGTGGTGACATCTGGGTCCCAGCCGCTGGCATACATTTTGTTTACAAAGGCATCTGCACTAACCAAGTCGAAGGATTTACAATACCCATTGATCAAAGTGTTGTAAGTTACTATATCGGGCATCAAACCAGTTCGGTGCATGTCCATGAAAGCATAAATTGCAGATTTCATTCTTCCTTGTTTACAGAACCCATTGATGATAATATTCATAGTATAATTGTCTGGAATAAGGCCTCTTTGTCTCATATGTTTCTCCAATTTTAGTGCTTCATTAAGATTCCCACAGTTACAAAATCCACCAATTAAAGAGTTGTAAGTGAAATTATTTGGCACAAATCCTCTTCCTAACATTTCAACAAAGATACTAAATGCCTCATCCGGAAGACCTGCTTTAGAAAGTCCACCAATGAAGGCAGAAAATGTAACAGCATCAGGTGAGAACCTTCTCAATTGCATATCTTTCCACAAGCTCCGAGCACCATCCATGTCCCCAATTGCAAAACAACCATCCAAAAGCAACGTAAAAGCCACTTTATTAACAGGAAAGCCTTTATCTATCAAATGATCCATAAGCTCTCTAGCTTCTTGCAACTGTCCTTTGTTGGATAAGCCCATGAGCAAAGCACTACATGTAGACGATGATGGAGTAAGTCCAAACTTGGCCATAATTTTGTACACTTCAAAAGCTTTGTCATCCTGCCCTGCTTTGCTGTAAGCTGAAATCAAAGAGTTAAACGCAATGACACTACGCGATATCCCTTTCTCAAGCATCTCCTCCAAAAATTTCCTAGCCTCATCCAACCGACCGGCCCAACACAACCAAGCAACCGAAATATCAGGCAGTGAATAATCTGGAAGCAATTTCAATAGTGAAAAATCCCTCAACAGCCTTTCTCCATCCTCTGCCCTCCCATACTTGTAGTGCCCAGAGACTAAAATGTTAAAAGTTACACCATCAGGAGCTACACCCTTGCTCCTCATTTCATTGAAAAGCATAGTTGCTTCACTTATCTCTCTAGCTTTTACATACCCATCAATTAATGCATTATATATGATGGCATTCAAATCTAAACCCAGCTTAGGAATTCCATCAAATAATCTCCGAGCTTCCACAATGTTTCCTTCCTTGCAAAAAGCATTAATGAGAGTACTAAAGGTCACACAAGTAGGACTACAGCCACCCTCAATCATCAGATGCACCCAATTCAACGCATCCCAAGTTCTGCCCCTAAAACAGTAAGCATTGATCAAGATATTGTATGCATATACATTCGGTTCATGTAGAAATTTGTGCATTATATGTACCAAACTCTCCCCAATTTCCATACACCCTTTCCTACAAAATCCAAGAATCATAACACTAAATGTGAAATCCGATGGACAAGGTCCTTTACAAACCATTTCTCTAAACAATTTCCATACACTACCATAATCACCAACTCTGAGCAATAACTTCAATAATACATTAATTGCAGACAATCTCGGCGTGATACCAAGCTTCCTCATCCAGCGGAAAACATCCAAGGCCAAAGAAACCATTCCCGCGTTCATGAAGGCCCTCATGAGTGAATCAAGTACTGAGGAATCTGACTCATAAACTGCATGATCCCTCCACATCAATTCCATCAACTCCCCACTTCTACGAGACCCAATCCCCATGATCACCCAAGATATCACATCCTGGGACAGAAGCCTCAAGTTCTCCGCTGCTAATAGATGGGCAACTGTACAGCACGACTGAATCGTACCTTCGGAATCATCCTGAAAAGCAAGCTTAAAAAATGCAAACGCACTCTCTCTTCTATCAAACATCTTCATTATTTTTACAAGAAAAAAGGGGCAAAACTTCCGCGAAAAACCCGCCAATAAATAGCCCTGCTGCTTCTTAATCATTTTCGACAACGCAACAAAGATCCTCCGACGTTCATTTGAATTAATAACATTAATGTTTATTGTACTTGAGCCAAGAAAGGGTAGAAATTGATTAAAAAAATCATGTGTTGGTGTACAGGTAGAGGAGGAAAAACTGTAAGAAGGCTGAAATTGCAGAACATCGTAAATGGATCTTGGGGACGGGGAATGAATTAGGGTTTTAGAGAATGATAGCGAGAGAGAGTGAGTAAGAGTGAGAGAGCGGAAGAAGTACCACACTCTGACAGTGTTGTGAACATGGAACAGGTTGGCAGACATCCAAGGATCCCAAGGTGTCGCCGGAAAAGTCTCTTAATGGAGATCAGTGACGATGGGTATATCGGAGGTTTACTCGGTCGTGAACGGCGTTGTTTACTGGCTGGGGATCGTTGGATCATCTCCATCGCCATTCCATCAAACCGCTACGATTAAAGAAAAACAAATGACGGGACCCAGCCGTTTCCTTCCCGTCTAACGGCCACCATTTTCGTTTTTTAAACCAAGTGTTAGGGCTGTGAGAATGTGAACGAGAAGCAATACACAACGGCTCTTTCTCGCGGCGTGGCGAAGAAGAAGCAACCTACAGCAGCCCGCTTTCAGTCTCCGTCGAAATTCTTCAAGAAAGAATTTTTATCCATCTTCATTTCGATATATTAATATTGTGAAAATTATTGGTAATTTCTTCGTAGAATATTTCATCGCCATGAATACTGTGACAGAACCCGATACTTCTATTTCAGGATCAAACCATCTCACCACCTAGCCATGGTTCCATTCAACCATCATAAGATTGTTTTTTATTAATTTAAGCATCTTGATTGATCAATGGAGAAATTAATTCGGTCTTGTTGGACTTAAACTTGACATAAGATAAGTTATGATAGTTAAAAGTCCGTTATAAATGTCTTATATTATATAACATTTGATAATTTCTTTATTTATAACATAATATGCATGTTTAGAATTTAATTTCTATTTATATAAAGTACAATTTCACATGAAAATTATGAAATTAAGTACTTATATTTTCATCGAACACTAAATTTTTTTCAACTATTTTTGTGGTATTTGCTTTTAAAAATTAAATAGTTGATATTAATTGTTAGTGTAATTTTTTATAAATTATCAATATTTGACATTTTAAAAAAATTGTCTAGCTATTTGAAAATAATAGATTAGAAATTAGACTACTCATTAAAAGAGGATCACAAGGCATTGAGGCAATTGGAGTTTCCTCATTCATTATTTTAAACAATGAGAATATGATTGATTTATATTATAAACTTATTTCAAAGTATTAATGGGGTTTCTATTATGGATTTTATTTAGCCAATTGTATAATGATTGTAAGGAATCATTTATCATTATTCTATGAAAATTTGGTTTTAAAAAGTTGATTATTTAATAGAGAAATGTGTTAGTACATAATACCCCATAGCTTACCTAGAAGCAATCTAATTTTTAGTAAAATAAGACCAAGTATTTATGAAAAGTTGGTTTGAAAGAATTTAATTAGTTTCTTTTTGTATAAGATTTTGCATAAAAATTAGATGAAAGAATTAATTACTAGACATTGTCATGTGAGAAAGGTGATTAGAAAGCCTAACAAATTTTCAATCTTGTGGCATATTTTAATTATTTTTATCCCTTTGAATTAGGTTGATGCTACAAAATAATTGAATATGTGCAAAATAATATTCCTCTATAAATTATTTGTTGTGATATAATTTTGAAAAATATTATTGTTGATTTAAACAATGAAGAGAAATTAAATAAAAAAATAATATTTGATATCGTAATATCAAATATGTCTTAAATGAAAAAGAAATCTTGAAAAATCTTATCAACTCTTCAACTATGCGAATACAAGATAAGATACCGAACAACTTAGTAAAGATTTTGAAGCCTATGAAAAAATGGCATAAGAAAAATCATTGTGTGCATTTTACTTTGTTAAGTAGTATAATCAATGTTTTTATTAGTGAGTTCAAAAATATTGATGGCTCAAGCATTGTGAAATGTTTTAAAAATTAAGTTTGGCAGGACATTTGTCACTAGGTTTCACCAATTGATTTTGAAATTTAACTCCTATAAGATATATTCTATACATATGATGAAACAGTATCTAAGAATTTTATCTACTATAATCTACAAACTTAAGAATGCTAGAAATAGTCTTACTGATAAATAGCAAATCCAAGTAGTTATTCGTTTATAGCCAAGCTTTTGAGAATTATGAGCTAAAGTTTGATGCATAATAAAAATATTAAAATTTTTGATTATGTGGTGAGTCGTTTGGATTTTGAAAACCAGCATTTGGAAGCTATCAAGTCTAATAGTTCAGTGTATATGGATCAATTAAGTTCTTAGAACATCTAGGTCCAAATATAAAAATATTAACGACTTTCCTAAATAAGTTGGAACTTTTGGGTCAATGCCTAACAAGCAAATGATTGTTAAGTGCAAAAGAGAAAAAATGTGGTGGAAAAAAGTACAAATCCAAGTTGGTCTACTTCAATTACAAAAAGGTGGACTAGTTTCCTTGTAAACACATTGAGCCCTAGAAAATATTTTCTCTAGCTTCTCATTTAGTTTGTATAACTAGTCATCTTATGGTTATTGACTCTACTTTCATGTGAATTATAGACCGAGTAGCAATTGATCATATAACGTGAGATCGAGTTTGATTTGTAGAATACCATTTGCATTTTTTTTCCAAGAGTAGAGGCATAAAAGAAGGGAATGAAGATAGCGTAGAAGTACTTAGGATTAGTAATCACAAGCTAAATTTGTGCGATGGATGCACTTTATTACTCTTGATATGTTAGATGCTTCGGAGATACAATATAATTTACTTTCTATAATTATTTTAATGAGATGATTTTAATTTTCTTTTAAAAATAATTATGTTTCACTTTATTTGAAAATAATTTATTATGGGTATGGTTTTCTTTTTTAGGGTTATATGGTATTGGATTAGAATTACTATGGTAGTAATAATTCATCTACTTATTTGACTTTCACTAATAATGTGAGCACCCACACATCGAATGCTAGGCTTCCATACAAAGTAAGATATGATGGCTACATTAGTTAGAGTAGGCCTTATAAGTAATCTTACTAAAGTCTCTTTGCCCACATATTAATATTCTCTAATGAAAAATTCTAAAAGAAAACTATTTAAGAAGGCTACCGGATCATTTTTTCATTACACTTAATTCATTTTAATATATATAATCTGATACATGTAAGGGTAAGACATAATAGTCTATATTACATTATATTTATAGATGATTTTACATGATTCAATCATGCATATTTAATCTCCCATAAGTCTAAAGCATTTGATTGTTTCATGCATTATATGATTTTAATTGAAAATTAATTCGATAGGAGTAGAAAAGATATTGAAAATGATTGTAAATATGAATATTTATCAAAGTAATTTAAGAGGCTCTTTGATAAAAAAATGTATATGCTTAAACAAAATGGAGTGGCGGAAAAGCGGAATAATACAATGCTTGAGATGGTTAGATCAGTAATAGCATAAGCAAACCTTCTAATATTTTATTCGGCAATGCATTGTTAAATATGGCCTATGTTCTTAAATGAGCGCCTCAAAGTTAGTAACCTGCACTCTTAATGAACTATGAATCAGTGAGAAATCCACTTCAAGTATATTGTGATCATAGGACTCAACAGGATTTGTTCACGATAATTCAATAAGTATGAAAAGCTGAGTCCAAGAGAAAAAAAAAGTGTATTTTCATAAGTAGATTAAGAGGAATGCACTTTTAGAAATCCTAATTAAAAATAAAAAAAAATTTACTCTTAAGAAAAGTGAGAGTTCTTTCTAACAGGAATACATTATTAAATGACGATTTATAATAATTTCAATTGTGTAGAAGTAGCATGGTAGCATTTATCGTCGTCGTTTCGAGACTAAAGGGGAAGCTTTTCATAATAGCTTTATATTATGATGATGAGTCCAAAACAGCATAGGAGGTCTTCTCATCTTTTATGAAAGATGAATGGAATGAAGTAATGGACAATGAAATGAAGTTAATGTTGGCAAATCAGTATGAGATCTAGTAAATCTATCACCTTGGCAAAAGGCAATTTAAAACAAATAAAGTTTCAAGATCAAACACAAAGCGGATAACATAATTGAACTATATAAAGATTGCCTTGTGGCAAAGGGTTATACCTAAGAGGAGGGTATAAACTATAAGAAAACCTTCTCATCAGTAGTGATGTTTGCTTCTATTCAACTAATTCTAGTTATTTTATTCAAAATTTAAAATGAAAGTAATGGGTGAAACAAACAATATTCTAAGAGTAATGATCTTTAGAAATCAATTTAGGTATGTTTGAAAGGCTTATATTGAAAAACTTCCTAAACATTTTTAGATATATGATTATAAACCTATTAACACTGCTATGTTAAAAAGTAAGAACTTGTTCTAAGATTTATTTCCTAAGATTCCTGAAGATTTTGAGAAAATTTCTCATGGTTCCTACAATAGTATCGTTGGCAACACGATCTATGCTATGATGTGCATTCGACTAAACATATATTATGCAATTGGCTTGGTCGATGGATTTCAATCAATTCCTAGATTTACTCATTGGAATGTAGTTAAAAGAGTATTGAGATACCTTAAGTGTACTATATACAATGTGCTTTACTATCAATGTTCATATTTGATATTAGTGGACTACAGTGACGCCGATTAAGACAGTGACTTAAACAAGCATAAATAACAATGTATAGCATTATCGATGGACTACATTACCTGTTCAACAATTGTTTTAAAATGATTTGGTTAAAAAGGTTTTTTATTGATCTAGAAATTGTCAATGATTGTTCAAATCTTATAACAATTTATTGTGATGATATGGCAATAATTGCCTATAATAATAATCCTAAGTATAAAGGAAGAACCATACACATAAATATACAATATTATTATATATCTAAGATATAATTACGCATAGAGTGGCCATCCTGAAATACATTTATATAAATTGCATGGTTGCACACCCCTTTAACTAATATTATAGTAAGGGATACTTTTATTACACTTGTGAGAAGTTTAGGATTATGAAGATTGTAATTTTGTAACTTATTTTTAGTTTATCACAAAATTATTTTTTGAGATATTATTTAATAAAAAAAATTATTTATTAATTATTCACATATTTACCATATAATAATATTATGGTATGTCAATAAATCTTGGTTGGCTCACTTACATGATCGATCATTTTCGGAGTTTAGTTAACGGGCAAATATGAAATATTATACCATTTTCTACCTTTGGGTCAAATTAGATTGATAGATATGATAAAGTATTGTCTTAATGAGAGTTAAGATGAAGTTTATAGACCATAGTTTAATGCCTCATAATTTATGCAGCTTATAATTAGTTTAGATGTGATATTTTGAGTTAAGGATACACTTTTCTCAAAGAAAATCATACCATAGATTATATTTTATATTGCATATACTTATTCAACCAATTTAGAAGTGAGTGAATGAATCTTTGATTCCTGAGTATGTGAGTCTTATAAGTCATTTAATGACTTTATTTATTTCACTTGTTTACTTTTGACAATTTATAAAGTTAATGTCTTGATGTTTTGTACTCTAACACCTTGCTTATGATTATCAACAATTCGGTCTAAAGGAGAATTGATTGGAAAATGGTTGAGTCAAAGTTGAGTTGTATGAAGACAAACAAAAGACTATATGTACTCATAATCCAACTGAGATATTATAAAATAAACAAATTTTTTTTAATATCTTTTTAAAAAAAAAACTAATTGAATTCGCTGTTGGTAAGTTTTAACGGTATATAACAACGTAATTATGAATAACTCATAATAAGATTGAAATAGTTAAATAAGATTTTGAGTTCTAAACCTAATAATGATTAAAAATACTTGATGTGATATGTTAAAGCAAGTGTAGGGTTTAACAAGGTACTTTAGGTTAGTTATGTTGGGCAGTATGAAAAAGATTTGGTATTGCATTCCATCTTTTTTTAGATGTGTTCGGTGGTCACATATCTTACTTTTAAGTATGAAAGATGTTAGATATATAAAGAGAAATGTATAATTAGAATATACGTACTATGTGTAAGTGAAAGATGTTATAAATGTGATGTCCCACATTGGATGGAGAGGTGAACGAAGTATGCCTTTATAAGGATGTGGAGACCTCTTCCTTGTCGACGCATTTTGGGGGCGGTGGAGGCCGTCTGCCAGGAACAAAAACGTGAGGGCTGTGTTTGGATTGGGACGCCGTGAAGTTTCCCGGCCCAAAACGGATAATTTTCACATGCGAATGGGCCGGGGACGTTACAATAAATGTACGAGCTGAAAAGTGCTCAAAGTAAGCCTTTGGCAATAAATGAGTTTATTATCCTCTTAACATATAGTGATTCTTAAACTTTGTTAACTAATCAAAAGTCACAATTTAAAGGGCTATATCTATAGCCTTCCATTCCCATTTGTGAAGACACCCCATGCTAAGATTCTTCTTTTCAAAGACATTTCTTTCTATCTCCTTTATAATATATTTACACAATGGATATTGTGGATAATTTTCTCATAAAATATTCTGCCATTAATATAGAGATCTTCAATTTTGTATAAAATAAATTAATAAGATTCTAATTTTAACTAAATTAAAATAAGTTAAAGTATATTTTCACCATGACTGAGTTTACACTTTACTTGAGTACCATGGATGGATAAGCTCCAACTATGTTAAGTGGGTTCCTAAG
>JAOVVI020012317.1:0-12288 GCA_028571085.2 Nepenthes alata | reverse complement strand
TATTTATTAAAAATAATTATTTTATATTTATTTTATTCAATTTCAGCAACCATACATGCTGTAGGTTGAGACAAATAACGACTTAATAAAGTAAAAATAATGTATTTCTTCCTAATAAATTGTTACGATTAATCGATGGATTATGATACACCTGAGGATAGTTCAATCCAACTACGACCAAATAAAAGCCAAACAGTAATAGCAAAAATGGTTACAAAATCAATTTAAACGGTAGTTACGCATTAATAGTAACAATTGATATTTAATATAATATAGTAATTTATATACATGCAATAATTTTGAATTGACCATATTAAAAATATATTTCATATGATATGACATATAAATTTTTAAATTAATTAAATTAATACAATTATATTGATTATATATAATAAAGATAAATTTTTTAAAAGATACATCCGTTTAAAATATATCATTTGATAAAAATAATGTATTATTTTATAATAGATGTGTCATTTCAATATATACCTATTGTTGGATTCCAATACCCGGAGTCCCTAAAAGAATGTGCAAGAGGATGAATACATGACCCGAGAAGCAAAGCTTGAGGATATTCTGCAGGAAGTCCGAGATCCCTCTCAGCAAGGCAACATTACAATTAACGGCCGAGAACTTTTTTATGAAGACCGAAAATAAGAACGATACGACGTATAGTACGCGGACTCATCCGAAGATAAAGAAAGTTAATAAAGGATGAGGACTCTCCCTAATACCCGCAAACGCCACCTCAGCTTCACAGTTCCCAATGAGCGCGTAAATCTCGCAGTACGTCACCGTAGACAGTACTGGTCCAGAACACGCCTTGTCACCTCAAGACTGACGTCACAGACTGACATCCCTGACACAGCATGGCAAATAACGGCGCTGACAGTTAGCTTACTGTGCACGCCAGTGTGCCTGACACGGCATGTGTGCGTCAGAGAAGTAGGTGGCCAGCCTCCCAATAGGCGTCAGTAGCCAACAACTATATTCACCCCTTATAAATACTCACTTTGACACTCGGTGGGGGAGATAGGAGAGAGGATTCTGGAGACTCTAGCTGCTTCAGCAGACCAAAAAAAAGCTTAAAGAAGAAGAAAGATATACATTCTTTGTATTTTATACTTTGTATTGAACAACACTCGATAGTAAAAATCTTTATCAGGCTCAGAGCTTCATAGTTTTTTTCCCTGTTTCAAAGGAAGGTTTTCCACGTAAAAATCTGTGTGCTTCATCTCTTCTTCTCTCGTCCTCTCATCCTTAACACTCGCCCGTAATCCACTCATTCTTATGTTGCAAAGAGTTCCAACTGCCTGACGTTATCGACGAACGGAGGCCGAAATTCTCAAACGCAACACCCATTAAATAAAAGGATATCTCTTTTTAATTGTTATATTTATTCAAGATACATCATTTGGACAAATGAATAGATATTTTGATAATTTAGAAATGGTCATCTCTTCCTCTATAAAAGAACGTTCTTGATTATTAGAATGTATAATATTTATAAAAAATACTTTATAAATTAATAAGGAAAAAAAATAAATTATCTCTTGATTTTTTAATACAAAAACTAATACAGTATTACACAAAAGTTTAACAATGAATTCAGGTATGTAAATTTATTTTTTATACATGATTAATTAGGAAAGAATTATAATAATAAAAATTTTATGGATTAAAATTTTTTCTTATTAAAATATCTTATAAACCAATTAGTTAAAATTTCTGACTATAATTACAGATTTTTCAACCAAGAGGGGACAAGTGTAACTCATACATACAAAATGCTCATAAAGAGAGCATTTGAAAGTGGAGCCCAACCTTCTAAATCTATAAAAACTTCATACTCATTCCCTTCATTTTCATTTTTCTTCTCATTTATTTCCTTCCTACATTTTACAATTTTTATAAGAAATATTTTTAATTTAAATATTAAAAAATATATTAAAAAAATAAGTATTACATACCTTTAATATTTCGTTAAATTAATTTGATGTGCAAGATTAGGATTCCTAATTATGAAAATTAAATTCATAGTCTTTTGAATCAATTGAAAGATTCATTCGACTCTCTAATTCGTACATAAATTTAAATTTCAGAGATGCATCACATATATATTACTAAATAAATAAAATATTAAAATATTTAAAAAGTTTAAAATATATTTAAAAATTTTCATAAATATTTTTTTCTTTTAATTTTGAAAATGTATGGATAAAATTCTGCATTATGGTGCCAATGAGAGCACGTGGAAGCACGTGCAGTTGAACCTTCCATCTCTATCATTCTCGCGTGGTTTTTCTCTAAACACGTGGATGATGAAGAAATCCTAACCTCATATTTGGTTCAATAAAATTTTAATTCTATTCTCGGCTAATTTCTCTGAGAACTATAATTTCTTTATTTGGTTGGTAAATTAGTCGAAAATAAATATTTATAGAAAATATTTATTCCCACAAATATGAAAATAACTATTCCCATATTAGAGGTGTGAATAGTTATTTTCTATTATTATTATTATTATATTTTATTACTAATATATATTACTATTATTATTATTATGTTTTATTACTGATACATATTATTATTATTATTATCACTATTTTAATATTATTTCTCATACTATTTTACAAACCAAACAATAGAATACTAATTCTCACCTTATTCTATTATAATAACTAAATATAAAAATAACAATTCTAACTTTATTCTCATCCTATTCTATCCACTGAGAATAACTATTATATTCTTATCTTATTCTATTCTAACAATCAAATATAAAATCGTTGTTCTACTTTTGGAACCGCTGGCCCCCATCCAACGGCTCCTTGCAGCAAGTTGAGATATGCATTCGTAGGTAATGGGCCGCCATCGCACGCTCTTTTAAATTGCTGGATTAAAAATTAATAGTTAGGATAGAAATATATTTTTAAATGATATTAATATTTTAATATTTTAAATAAAATACTATTTTTATATTTAGAAAATTATTTTTTATCTCAATTGTTGAATTATATAGATCCAATAATTGGAAAGGGAGATGGGTTCTGTTTATTTGCAAGATCGGGCGCCATTTTCCTATTTTATGTTATATATGATATTATAATAAATTAATAATTCATGTACTTAAATAATAAATAAATTAAATATGATAATATATCACTTATTATATTCTTATTTTTTACTATCTCACGAGACAAAGTATAATGCAAGTTTTATTATACCACTTATATATTATATATAGCTATTTTAAAAGTTAAGCAAAATTTTTAATGTTTATTAATTATACAAAGAAATCAAATATGAATGACAAAAGTAATTCAAGTATGGCTGAATTTGGCACTGTTTGAGATGAGTTAATTAGATTTTATTCATTTTGATTAATTTTGACTGTCTTGGACCTTTTAGCTTTTGGGTCTGTTTTTCTTCTGGGCCGTTAAGGTGTTGACCATCATTCTTGGACATTTGTTGACTTTTTAGGACCAGCCTATTGTTGGTATACCCATCAAAAATAATATTTACATTTTATAAAATTTCAATTACCTTATGAAATTAAAATTCATAATATTTATGTTATTATTTAATGGCGTTGAAAGTAATTTTCAATAGTTTTTTAATAAGGTATATATTAGACTACTAAAAAATAAAAATAATAATAACATTTTCTATTATTATAAATAAAAATAATAACATATGCTTTTTCAGAATTAAATCGGGTATTGAAATGGAACGATTGATCATATGATGATAAATTCATCATCGGCCTCGTATATTCCATCCGTTATGTTTAATAGATTATAAATTTAAATATAGTAAATTATATTATCAACTTAATTTATAAAAAAAATACTAATATTACCCAAAATTTAAATATTTTGCTTTAAAGTGAATTTGGGTTCAGATATAACCTAAATTATCAGATTTTCACCAAACTTAAAGTACTTCGGATTAGAAGTGTGTCAATAGCTAACATCATTGAGTCGGATATGGGTTTAGCAACTCCCACCTAAACCCGACCCGTTTTCATCCCTATAATCGGGTTTTACATAGCTACTCATTCAACTATAATATTCTAGTTTTGTATACAAAATTTCTGTCATATAAAACAGTAATTACATTATCTTAATTGAAATATTTGAATAAATGACAATTTTGATGGATAAGGGTTATGTAGCACAAAACTAGAAGGATTTTCAGTTTTTTGTTTTAATATATATTTCTATGTATTGACATATTTGAATGTCACCATCTAAACTACAGTAGCCAACCATCAATGGGGTTCAGTTAGAAATAAATACAAATATCTGGAAATTCTGTAAATACATTGCATCCCATTTCACTGAATCCGACATCTCAAATACATAATTCCCTCCTCTGTTCTTAAATCCCCTGTTTCTGAATTGCTGTTTCATCTCTGTGAAAGTAGCAACGGCAATGAAATTGTGGGAAACCTTGCTATGTGCTGCCTGATGCTTGCCTTACTAACTGAACACCAGGTAAGCAACAATCTGAGACATTATGCTCTGTTTTAAATTTCAAAAATAAAAAAATGAATTTTCGAGGCAAGTTTTCTGAGATCCATTCTTGACATGTCACAATGATAAAATTACTCTATTATAATTTGAAGATTATCAGTTCAAATTATGAAAACAGTCTATACGTAATACATTGATAAAACACTACACATTAAATCATCTACAAACCCCATGGGAGAGGAGTCTCTTGCACACGGAATCCCAACTGTAGTATCATTGCAGCATTAGGAGATGAACATGGCTTTACTTTATATTAAAAAATGGTTTATTAAACCATCATATAGAAAAGTTGATATTGTTCTTGGTTCTTGAAGATGAAGGTCAAGAGTTCACAACCCTTTATCCAATGACTTAAAAATGTGAATTGGATTTTGATGCCCATCATTTTATCTTCAACAGCATGATAAATGTTTGTAAAATACTTTCTACTGACAAAACTTTTATGAAACCATCTGTTATTGAATAACCTCATTAGTATGGATAAATGGGTAAGGCGTCACGATATATAAAAGTGTGCACCAAACATCACTCTAAACAACATAAGTTTAGTGCGAAACAAAATCCCCATTAGCATTTGCATGTTCCAAGATCCAAAACTAACTGTTCCTTAAGCATCACCCATATTGAAATATGAGTTTTGAGTTATTCTCTTCCTTCCTCTTACTCGATCAGAAAAGTCAAAAGATTTAGATCTGAACAATCTTTAGGTTTTTCTCATTTGGACCCTTGTTTGCCCTATCCTACTATTTTCTGGTGTGGTTTGCTGTAGATAAGGTATATCCCAGGTGGGGGCCTTACCAATAACAATTACTGAGAAAGGAAGTTGAGCTCCAAAGCTACCCTTTAAAGCATTACATTTTCCTCTTCTGTTTCAAGTAACTTGATTTGTGAGTTACTTTCTATAAAGGCAAATCTCCCTTCCTAGACCAATAGGATTAATCTAATTGGAAGAATAGCCAATTGAATAGTTAAACCAGAAGATTAAGGCCCTTAAGCCTAAAGAGAAGTCTCTCTTTTAACAGAAAATTTTTTTTTTTGGGTCAATTGTTTCCTACTAGCTAGCTTTGAATGTCGCTAGTTATGGTTCTACAATCTTCACCAGTGGTGGAACATTTCCTTGGAAATTCATTATTATTTATCATTTTCCTCTTGGCTTGTAGTTCATTTTCTTTATTTCATAATTCTCTTATAACACCTCTATTCGAAATGCTAAGTTTTGTTGTTGAAGGGGTGGGGTCTTTGCAGGCTTCTAGTTAAGGACTTCCAATTTCTCAGCCACAACAAGGCAACCATCAAATGGTAAGGCATTTATGATCTGGTTTTTGTAGTTAGTATATGCTACTATTACTCCCAACAGCAAAATTAGAACTTCTACGCAAGGATAATTTGGTCTTCAATTAATGATTTTACGTCCTGTTTATAATCACCAAAGACGAGATTTCTAAAGCTTCAACTGACACTTTCTTTGGTTTATTGAAAATACAGTATGGTATCACAGAAGTAGCCTCAGGCCTCAAGGTATGTTAACAAAATTTTCTAAGGTCAACAGGCCTCAGTTTTTATGTTTGTTAATGGTGGAATGGATAGGAGAAAGATATTTTGTCAAATTGAACTTGCATAATAAGGAAGAGCTTTTTGACCAATTGATCTACAGTAAAATATTGCCTCAGTGATATATCCAATATTTCAACCTATATGTATCATCATCTTTTTGCTTAGCTTCATTTTAGGAAGTTTAACTTCACAAGTTTTAAATATAACCGAGAATCCTAAGTATTCTAAAGAAGTATGAACATACAAGTTTTGTATATATATAAAATATGTATAGATAAAAGATTTTACAAATTTTCAACCATCTAAAAGGATGACATGATAAATATTGCCAAAATCGACTAAACTCTTATGTAACTAGGAGATTAAATATGATCTAAGTTTCAGCACAAAACTTACTTTTGATATAATCACAATAAATAATTTTTTTGCGGTCGTAACATTCAATACTATCAGTGAATTTAAGTTTGCAGGTGTGTCGGTGAATGCAGAGTGTGGGACAAGGTGCACAGCACGGTGCTCCGCAGCATCATACAAGAAGCCCTGAAAGTTCTTCTGCCAAAAGTGCTGCGCTAAGTGCTTGTGTGTGCCTCCTGGGACATATGGAAACAAGCAGGTGTGCCCTTGCTATAACAACTGGAAGACCAAAAGAGCAGGGCCCAAGTGCCCATAGAAGACACCCACTACTTCAAGCTTTATAGTTAATCAGTTTCCCAGCAACTTTTTTTATGCTTACCTAATTGTGTTTTTGTCAACATGTGGGTCAGTTTAGGATTAGAAAGAACGGGATGACAAACGGTTCATTTTTTAATTTTGTGCTTTACTTATAGATTTTGCCATGATATGTATTTTACTCATTCATGAGAATCTTACTTTAGTCAATCAGAAGAATTTTATGTCATTTTTCAAAGGTTTACAATTACAACTGAACTTCAGATTTTCAGCCAAACAGGACAGGTAGATATGACCATGCTCTTTGAGGAATAGTTATGTGTTTGATCGCCATATTCTACAAGGTGAAGTGAACGATGGATATCCTAAGGGAAATGGTTCGGCTTGATCTCCAAACATTGGTGCCAAATCCCGTGAGTCAATTCATAAAACACAAAGGACACTAACACCTTCGTGCACAAGAGAAAGAGATCATTCTATCTCACCATACGAGAAAATTAAAACAATTGAAGAAAGTCAATGTTGTTAATGGAACAAAGAGTACATAGTAATATATGTCATAAAAGTAGTATAACATCTGCCAATAAGCAAAACTCTTCATGTAATTAAGAAAGAGAACAAGAAGAACTGACATCATTGGTTATGAGTTATTTGAGCGTTACCTCCTACATCTCCATGCCGATATTGAAAATAGAGGGCGATCCTGCCAGCAGATAACAACACAACCGCTACCTTCCTTCATCCTATATCCCTCACAACCAAAGCCCTGCAGCAGCCTCCTTGCTTGCAGCACACAAATATAACTTAAAGGTACACTGCCAAAACCAGCCATCGAAAGCCTTTGAATCCACTTCTCAAGTTTTTCATGTCTCTCCTTTCTATCTGCTCCCTCACACGCTATGATATTCTTGATTTCCTCACCAAAAAGCATCCTTTCGACCTTCATTCTCTCAATAGATGTTCTTGACACAGTAGATTCTAAACAGTCAAAGAGTGCTGCATAGAAGTATAATGCTTCCAACAGTCTGTCCATAAGAGCTGGACTATTATGGTTCGAGTCTTGCTCTATTGTCACCAATAGCTTTGGGGACAGCCCCCACAAGGCATTAAGGAAGTTATCCAACTTTGATGAAGTGTTTGAAGAAAGTGGTGATGATGAATCAGAATCATTGCTCAGGCTGTGCGTGTTATCCCCATCTTTGTCAGGCAATCGAACACCATTTGTATTTCTGGATGCTACCATGGGAGTATTCTTGAAGGATTCAGGTTCAGAGGCTAAAAGAGTATGCAGTTGGAGAACTGAGCTGATTGCTAGCGCTTCTCCAGTCTTAACACGGAGTTTTTCAACATCTAGATTATCTAGTCTGCTAATTACAGGGTTGAACTGTAATGGAATATCCAATTTCTCAGCTTCTTCGGTCAATATACGAGCGACTTGATCTAAAACCTCCTTCTGTTGATGAACTCCTGTAATTCTCAAATGAGGTGGCCCTTCTGGTCTTGTACTCAATGCTTGTATAAGTGCAATCCACTGAGCAGGTTCTGCTGCATTGAGATCGATTATGTGAATCATCTTTTCTCCTTCCATGGCTTCAATGATAGCTTGGTTCGTGATCACTAAAGCTAGCTTCAAAAATGGAAACAGCTCACCAAACAGCTTCCTAACCAGAATTTCCTCCGACACAAGGGCAGTTCTCGTGAACTGAAGGGCCTTGTATAAGCCTGGCCAAGATTTAAGGATTTTATGAGCAAGTGCTTCCGCGAAGTATGCGGCAATTCGCTGCATTGTATCGCCATTAGTAGTGGCAAACTGCGAGATTTGCGCGAGACAAACATTTGTACTCTCAAGGCTACCATTTGCTACATGATTTGCACAAGTGAGCAACAAATGGATCAAATATAGACCTCGTTCCTCGGATTTTAGCTCATTAACCCAAGGGTGTGGTGAACCTAAGCCCTGTGAAGAAGGCATCATGGACAAATTTTGAATAGGAGATGATGTTCCATCCTCTTGGAACATTGGTTCCATTTACAATCACACCGAATGCAACACTGAAGAAAAGTCTAACAGAATTTTAAGGAAAAAAAAAAAAATCCCAGAACTCTAAAGTAAATGGGACAAATTTGCACATAATCACAAGAAGTACTACTTAGAAAAGAGAATAATTGCGTCGGGCGGTCATCGGCAATCAAGTAAAGGGTCTTGATTCAAAGAAAGGAAGGATGTTTGGATTGACGAACATATATCTACCTAACTTGAAGAAGATTACAGAGATTAAATCACACAAATGACAAACTCAGAATAAGTATCAAATGATTCGACAGTTCACATCGCATTTAGAAATAGTAAGCAAAGTGTGACTCCAAGAATAGAGAACGCTAACTGAAGTAGTGCTTCCCGGAAGAACGACCCAGCTGAATCGATCAAGCAAAAAGCCTTTCTGGGATTTGAAATTCATCCAAAACCCAATATCAACAACGTGAAATTTTCTACCATTTGCTCCCTTCTCTCTCTATCTTTCTCTTTGTCCCTCTTCTGGGGTGGAGTCTACCAGAATTTATGCGGTTTTCACCAATTCTTTTCAGCTACGGAGAGAGAGAAAGGATCTCCAAGATGCCTCTGCTTTGAAGGAGTTTTCGGTTGATACGTAACCGACAAGGCTTGGTAGTAGCTTTTGTCGTCACTATTTGTTGTCCCTCTCCACCGTGGAATATTGGATTGGTTTTATCTGATCACCATAAATATTATATTCTTTTATTTATTAAATCCGTATTTTTATAATTCGGGTTTCTTAATTAATTATATTATTAAATTTTGATTAATTTTATAAAGATAAGTATGTTATAAAAGCTAATAAAAAATTAAAAAATTAAGTGAGATAATTTTTTATTTTAACTATTAATATATTTATTTTTTAGATATTTTTACTTATATAATTTTTTAGTATAATTAACCGACCCCATATCTTATTAGTTACGTTTGCTACTAATAAAATATATCAATATAATAAAAAATATTAAGATTCTAGTAATAAATGATTATATTATTCTAATATATATATTATAATATTTTTAAAATGATTAGTTATTAAAAAATAAAAAAAAATAATATATAAAAAATCATTTAAATACCCAAAGTTGCCTTTTTTTTTGGCTTTTCACTCTAACCATCGGTGGATTTGGGAATTGTTAGAAACATAAGGATTAGTGCCTCTAAAAAAATACACGAGTTATTTTTTAAATTTAAATTATTTATTATTAAATATATTAATATAATTTATTTTAATTAATTTTTATTTTTTAAAAATAATTAAATAATAAAAATTTATTTAAAAAATAAACAATCCAAATATAAAGAATAACTCACTCATTTCTTTTAAAAATGAAGTCGGCCGTGATTCGATATCGCTATTGAACACATGGTGCCAAATAACAATTTTTTATTATCTTAATCGTTAAAATAATATAATTAATGAATATATAAAAAATGGACTGGTCCAAAAGGTCAACGGAGATCCAAGAATGACGATCAACACCTTAATAGCCCAGAAGAAAAACAGGCCAAAAGGCTAAAAGGTCCAAGACGGTCAACGTTGGTATTGACCGTCGGGCGGCCAACGCCCACGCAGACGGTCAACTTCAACGTTGATCGTCCGCGTACTGTAATTTGGACCCAAATGAGGCTTTTCTACAGTGACATGCATGGTCCGTTTAGGCCCATGATTCATCAAAAGGTCAACAATGACTTTTCAGAAATTTTTCACGACCCCAACTGGCACAAAAAAGAATATTGATAATATTGGCACTCTTCACATAAGAAAGGCACTAGATTTTTTTAAATTCTTGCCAACCTAGACTCTCCATCGATAACAAGCACAGAAGGAAAACGTCCGATTTAGAAAGCTGTTGGCCGTCTAAGAAGGAAACTATCTTGCATGGCTTCGCAACTGGTGCCTGCTCCCAAAGGCAAGTCAGCCGGTAGATCACTGAGGCAATCGCTCTCTTCAAGAAAGGAGGATCATCCTCTCAACCATAAAAGAAGCCCTTAATTATCATTGAGGGCACGCTTTTAATTAGACTCACAAATGCAGACGTTCTCAATTACGCTTTCTGTAACGTAAGTGTACTCGGCAACTGCTTTCTCTGCTACTGAAACCCTCAGAACTGTCAACGCAAACACATTAATCGGTAACCCTAAGGCAAACAAGCAAGTCCCTCACGGTCGTTTACTGTCTTCCCACTTTCTAGATTCAAGAAGACCTCATATCTCTCTTACATCTGAAAAAATACTCCTTTTGTCTCTCTCTCTCTCAGTTTTTAGTTTCATCATTTCGAAGACTGTTTTACTGACTTAAGCATCGGAGTATTTTTAGTGTGACAACATCCCGCCGGCGCGCTGACCTCCTGTTCTGTTTAGTGGTGTATATGATCCAACTCAGGGAACGGAGCTGGAACCACGACAAGAAGATCGTCCGAATCTATTCGAAGTTCGGATCCAGATACGTATCAATAATATAAAATTTTAATTATTTAATAATATGTTTTATTTTTTAATTTTGTATTAGGTAATTTTATTTATTAAAATAATAAAATTATGTTGTGGGAACTGCAAGAAAACTCCAAAAATACATCCAAAATTTATTTTGTTTCCTTTTCAAACCGGAACACCATGCAGTTTGGCTGCGTCTTCTTGCAGTTAGACGAAGGGACAATGTCGTCAAGCACACATCCAAAAAGTACGAATAATAAATATAATATTATTAAAAGCTTGATATTTTATTAAATAAAATCAGCTATAAAAAAATATATTTTACTATTTTTACCCATTTAGTGTAATATTTTACTATTTTAAATATTAAAATAATATTTTTTAAGATATTAAATTCTCATAAAAATTGAGATTTATGATTAAAGAAAATATATTAAGATAAAAATATTATATTAAAAATATTATCATTATTTTAGCAATAAAATAATAATAAAAATTTTAAAAATTGAAAGAATATAACGAAATGGGCGACCCAAGGTAGTACGACGTCGGCTTGTCTTTTACTGGAGATCCAGCTAGCAAAGGTTATCCTCTGGTTTGAGGGAGACAAGGGGTATAATAATCAACGCCTTCAAATAATTAATTTATATTATTAAAATAAAATAATATTTAATGTAAAATAAATGTGTTTTGAAACAAAAGGAAGAAAATATTTATTGTATGTTTAGTTATTAAAATAAAATAATATAATAAAAAATAATTATTTTTATAAAATAAAATAGGATAAAAATAAAATAAAAATAATTATTTTTATATTTGGTTATTTATTTGTAATAATTATGAATGGGTTTTGATGGGTACACCAAAAATGGGCCGGCCCAAAATAAAAGTCAACGGAGGCCCAACAAGAATGGTCAACAGTCTGGCGGAGAAGGCGGGCCCATTAATTGGAAAGCCCATTAGCCAAAACGGTCAACACAGATGTTGACCACTTTGGCGGCCAACTTGGTCACAGGCGGTCAACACGACGTTGACCAC
>JAOVVI020012316.1:0-12290 GCA_028571085.2 Nepenthes alata | reverse complement strand
TTATTATATTTTATTAATAAATAATTTTTAATATCAGAGATATAAATTTTTTTCTTAATTTTGATGGGATTCTGCTCACAGGTTTGCACATTTTCCTTTCCTAGGCGATTTTGTTGATTTTTGCTCTACTTGATAAGATTTGGTGCTAATTCTGTTCACTACCACTGACGATCCTATACCAATGGCAATCTGCTGACATTAGTGCAATCTCTTTGAATTAATGTTGGACGATCTCCTTCTTCGACTATATGTAGAGGGGCTCCTAATGCCTTGTATCACAAATCTTTCTCACCAGTTAAATCGCATGTGACTTCGGAGCTGGCATAGGGCCTACAAAAACCACAAGTCAGGATCAATAGAGATTCTTCACCATTGTTAGAAACTGGAGCTGAGGATGTGGCTGGAATTCTGACTTGGTTTTCCTCTTTTGGGCTTGGCCCGAACCGACCACGTATTGCACTGAATGAGGTTTGGGTTTTGACAGCCGATTTTTACTCTTCTTAGACGGATCTGGATGGTCCTTGCTAGGGTGACCTTTAATGAATGGCGGTTCAGCCCTTCTAACAGGATAGAGCGAGAACTGCCCACGAGGGCACCAATCTCGAGACCATTGGATGAGGAACTTCCTCAACAGACAATTCTTGGCGGTTTGCCTCTACGGATAAGAACTGGCGCTTTATGCCTCATTTTTGCAAAGGAGGGCTTCTACAAGATTTCCTACTGTTGGTCGGATGCTGCGTTAACCAGTTTGGGTATTTTCCTCTTGCAGTTGTCTTCAACGAAGGCTGGCCAGGCAAAATATAGTCAAGTCGCTACTCTATGTATTTTTTTATTTCCTTTTGAATCGTATGACTGCTATTGTAAACTTATACTTTATAAAAAGAATTAATGAATAAAATTATCAAACATTATTTGCCTTCATATTTTATGACTCCAATACTCTTGCATGATGTGAATAGTTGAAGTACTTGAATGCTATTTTATGTTACTTGATGTCTGACAATTTGACGGTCTGGGCGGACGATGACTCGGTCTTTTGGCAAGCTGTCCCAAGGCCAGTCATCCTAGATGTTTGATTGGGATATGGGTTGGGAAAATCAGCCTCGAGCTTGTCAGGTTTGCATGTCATCAGTCTATAATCTTGAGAGAGTGGGGTGTTAGGGCATCATTACCTATGCACTAACTTGCTTATCTAAGCGTTGAGGTAGCGAGCTATTAGCGTACTGTATAGAGAGGTGTTGTGTCAATCATCATGATGAGGCTAGCGAACAGATGCACCGCAATACTCTGCGGTGAGGATACGTGTCATGGCCATCTCGAGGATGCGCCTTTTCATTGCCTTGGAATGGCGTCGTTGCTAAGCTGAGACACTATTTATTTAAGTGGTTATGCATTGCTGCTCTTGCTCCTCTTTGCTTCTCAGAACATCTCTACCCTAGGTCACCACTTCCCTTCTTGGCTCACACAGTTTTCAAATGGCTTCCTAAGGTGTCGTTGATATTTGATCGATCCTATCTGGTAGGGATATAGACCTTTCACATACCAGGTATCACATTTCTAGCTTCATCTTACACATTGAGTCCAATGTAGAGGATGTTGCTTACTCCCCTCCTCCAGGGCTTATAACCATTATCTCGCTTGCAAGGGAGCAACATTATATTTTGTGGGCCTTGGAGATCCCTATGGCCTGTTTCCATTTAGATGTCGTCCAGTATATAGTAACTATGTGTGCCATTTTCCTCACCAAGGGGTTTACTCTGAATGCCTGGGCTTTGAAGGTGTTTCTCTAGATCTGTCAAGAGGGTGAGTGGGGTTCCTTCACACCCCACACAAAGTTTAAGATAAGTAGGAAAAACCCAAGCTCGACAGAAGGCTGGAGGTCACACTTCTTTTTCTTGGCAGTTGATGGTGATTGGAGGGTGCCAAATAATTGGGGTTGGGTGAATAGTGCCGATGTCGGTAACATCCTACCGCATGAGGAGTTGATGGCACGTCCTTTGACAACATTGATAGAGGAACATGCAAGTGCCTTGCGCCATATTGAAGATTGGGTCTCCCAAGGGACTTTAGAGGGAGAGCCAAGGGAGACTTTGCCAGAGGAAGGAGGCACCTCTACCACACGGGGTTGCCTTTCCAAGAGAAAGTTTTGGGCATTGCTTTTTTGGGACTCTCCTGAGTTGGTCTTTGATGAGGTGGTTCCTCCGCCGTCTACCATGTCTGAGGAATGCCTGAGAATTGATGCGGCCTGTGTGAGAGCATCACCTTCGGCTACTAGTAGGCTTTCTAGGGGGCTAGTCTTGGACTAGGCTTCTTTAGATGATATGGGCCTCAATGGCTCATCTGATGAATCCGAGGGTGAGGAGTATTCAGTTGGCTTTGTTGACAGAGCAGGAGTTCCTTCAACTGGTGGACAGAGCAAGCCAATTGTTGCTACGATTGCGCCAAGAGGGAGAACCCCAAATTTGGTGGCTTCTTCTTCAGAAGCATCTATGCCTGCTTCACCCACCGTCCTTATTTAGGAAGCCATTGGAAAGGTGTGGGTGGGTGAAGAGATGGTCGGGGATGACCTAGAGGCTGAGGCAGCTACTGAGGGGGCAGTGCGAGCCCCATAGTGTCTTTGGCAGATTCGGCTCTCTTCCAAGTTTTGAGGCGCCTCTTTCTCAAGATGCACAACTCCTACACTGTTTGTCGATCCCTACTGAAATTGGAGCCGAGGAATCTCCTGGTCCATCACGCCGTGGAGGCCCTTCTCATTATGAGATATTGTGCCATAGGCTTCTTTACTTTGATATCACCGTGTTTTCCCATTGTTGCTCTTTAACTAACCGTCGTCCGTTGTCTAACCGGTTTAGGAAGCACTTCGGGTGGTTGAGAGGACACAACACTAGAGTGACACTAAGATCTTGCAGCTATCACTGGCATGCACAAATCCCACTGCACTAGAGAATGCAGAGTGCCGGATAAATGATGCTATCATCAGGGCTCTGTGGAGGAAAAGCAGGTGGCTTATCTCAATCAGAAGCTATCTGAGTCTGAGGTAAGATTCTAAGAACTCACAGAGGCAAACACTCGGACTTTGAATCAAATTTCCTTACTCGAGGACAAGCTTCATAAGACGTGACAATAACTCGTCACTCTTCAAAATGAGGACACCCGACTTATAGGAAAGCTTCAACCTGATAGACTACTCAAAGACAGGAGGGGGGCTTGCACCATATACACCGGGGGGCCCCAAGCCTAGGATAGTTGTTTTAGTAGTTGGCGTAGGCAGCTCTTTGTACTATTGTAGGCAACCGGATGCCCTAGCGGTACAATTTGAATATTTAATAAAACAGCTTAATTGTTTCAATCGTAATCGCCGATATCTTTGAAAGTGCGATAATTTGCTTTTGTCTTGCAGTGATTTTTCTTTGCAGACTGAACGTTATTACTATCGTTGTTGGGCTTGAACAAATGCATTTGTTTGGATGTGCTCGCTCCCAAGAGGAGGTCATGGCATCGGAAAATTCTTTGTCGACCAGACACTACCACCATCATTGTCATATTTGACCAGACATGCTTGTCCGTTTGTGCTCCTCCTACAAGGAGGTGGTGGCACGGGTATAAGTGAGCCTCGCGTGGGTTGACTGGGTTTTGTGGCCATAGTTGCCAAACTCGAGCAAGCCTAGGCCGTCACCAGCACATAATCATTGTCACTCGGTCTTGTCAGAAGACGTCATAACTTTCATGCAACTAGTCCTAATCTGCTGGCCATTATTGATTGATGGTGTTCGTTCCTTCTAGAAGGAGTTGTCGCACATATGCTAAGTAGTCCCTTAAGGTTTTAATGGTTGTTTGATGGGGAGGTCCGAATCTTAATTCGTAAGTCCCTCGGGCCATAATATTCGACATCATTTGAGTCGTTCGGTAAATGGGATTGAAGTTTTAAATTTGACTGTCTCTAGGCTGCTCAGTGAACGAGACCGAGGTTTCATATTCAACCATATCTAGGCCGCTCGATTGACGAGATTGAGGTTTTAAACTAGGTCATCACCGGTTAGGCAGTAGGTGAATGAAGATTCACCTAACTTAGGGGCTGTCTAAATCTTAAAATTTGATACATGCACACAAATAATTGAAGAATTGACATAACAAACATAACAAGTAATAAATGATGTTCGAGCACTCCGCATAGATGTATTTGATTTACCTATGCCTGGCCAAAAATGTCCACGACACCTCTTGTGGCAGGGGCACTTTGTGCCAGTGGGATAATTCTTCTGATCTGGGGTCATAGCTCATACACTCTATCACGAAGGATCGTCAAGGCTAGGAACGGTCCTAGTCAATAGGGGGATTGATTGTCTCGGTTGGGGGCTTACGCCCGCATCTTCTACACTCCAAAGGTTGGCCCCATCATGTTGAACCGGCTACCTGATCTTGGACATTGGACGTTCAATATTGATATGCGACCCGTAGGTTCCGTGAGAGGTACCTCACTCGATATGTAGTCAATGTCTTTTGGCATGAAATGTCGTATGAAAGGGGTTGAGTACTTTGTCACCTCCGAGGGCATTCCAGCCTATTGTGTGATGTTCCATATCAGATGGGGAAGAGAACGAAGCGTACCTTATAAGGGTGTATAAACCTCTCCCTTGTAGGTGTGTTTTGGGGGCGATAGAGGCCGTCTGTTAGGAACAAAATTGTGCGCCTATGTGGTAAAGCGGATAATATCTACAAGCGGGTGCCCGGAAATATTACAAATGATATTAGAGATGGGGCCCGATTCGGTGTACCAGCGCGGATGCTAGGCTCCTAAGGGGGTGGACTGTAATGTCCCACATCGGATGGGGAGGGGACCGAAGCGTGCCTTATAAGGGCGTTGATACCTCTCCCTTGTAGACACATTTTGGGGGCGATGAAGGTCGTCTATCAGAAATAAAACCGTACACCTGTGTGGTAAAACGGACAATATCTATAAGCGGGTGCCTGAGGATGTTATATATTGTCTATGTCTTGGTGGGAAGCTCAGCAAACCACTGAAGTGATTTAGGTGGGGCACTGGATCAAAACTTCGGTTGTGGGGCTCTGGGTTTGGTTTCTTGATCCTGTGAGGATATAGTGACGATCGGACCTCCCTTTTTGATGGTGACCATGCTAGGTCGGTGATGCACTTGCTGGTACTATATGAAGCTTCTTCTCGAGCAGGGGCCTCTTGTCGTCACATGTGCAGTGTGGATCACGTCTCTCTGGGCTTTCCATCATGTCTATCATGACTTCATTAGCCCTTCGGCTGTAGATAGGTCTTGTCGCTCATGGTCTCCTGGGCCCCAAGGTTATTAGGCTGTTGGATCTTCGGAGAAGGTTATCCTTTTCTTTAGTCTCTCCTTCTGGACGCTAAGGCCTAGGAGTTGGAGGGTGGAGCCCCGGGCGTTGCACCTTTGGATAGGTATTAACAGTTTGGGGCTACTAAAGACACGATTCATCTTTGGGTGGTGAGCGTCTACACCTCAAAGGTCGATCTTTTGTCTTTGTGACTACCCGTGGAGGGGTCGTGGCCATGAGAGTTGACGTCTATGATGGGTGCGTTGGCCCGTGCCTTGGTACTGGCAATATCTGCTATTGTAGGAATCTGGTTAGACTTTTTAGTCGATTCTTATGGACGGTGCCAATAATACATCTCTGGATCTGGATTATTGAACGAATTAGGGAGTCACTTAATCTTCATCGTAGATTGAATTAAAATTGGTCCGATCTTCGTTACTTTGAATCTAAATTATGCACAATACAAGTGACAAATAAGATGTTAAAGGACGGTGGGATTTACTCTTCAGTATATCTTTTAACGCTCAAATAAAAAATCTTTCTCAAATGAAAAGAAAGATAGGAAGATGTATGAAAAATGATGCATAGCTACATATTCGGGGGATACGCAAAGGGATGAGTTTTGGCGGTGTGCTTGGTTAGGGAGTAGTTTTGAGAAACAGGATTGAGCTTTGATGATGCGTTCGATTAGGATGTAACTTTAAGAGGGAGGATTGAAATCCGACAGTATGGTCGAGTAGGGACTGCTTTTCAAGTGCACCTAGACAAAAGGGTGGCTTGAATGAAGGAATGCCTATGTTGAAGAGTGGCTCCGGGATCGGGAGTCGCTTCTTGTGATCATTTCTTCCTTTTGAAATTTTTGACTTGGAAAAGCCTCCCTTTTTCCTGAGGAAGAAGACAAGCCCCCTTCTCCCAAGGAAGGGTAAGCTTTCCTTCTCTTGAGGAGGAATGAAGGTATTTATAAAGTGAGAGTATGCTTGCTTGCTCGCCGTTGTTGTAGCGCTGCAGTTGTTGTAATGAGTGAATGATAGCTCGACTTTGTTGCCCTAACCTGTTTAGTGCGTCCGGGTCATGGTCCCCCGACGAATAATACTATACCAGACAATTAAGGGCATGATCACATGGGATTACCTGCTGAGCTAGTATTGTTGAGGAGCATGCTGCTGAGCTGCATTCAATGGGTGACTCTTAAGGTCAACTTCTTGTTTGGTGGATTTGGACTGTATAGTTTGGGCCTTGGGTTGTGAACAATATTTTTTTGAATTATAGCTTTTTGGACACTTATTCTTTGCTGGCATTATTTTGAGTCGGCTCATATCAATCATATTTTTTTAAAGAAAAAAAATATTTTAAATCAATTAATAATATTACGTACTAATATGACAGTCTGTAGTAGGGGGTAAAAATTTAAATTCAAGTTGTACGGGCGGAATTGGTGGAACACTTGAAACTGGCATTGGCACTGTTGCAGCAGCTATTCACGACTTTCGAGCAAACGTAACGTTACCATTTATGGACAAGGGCGCAGTGAGTAAATGCGACAGGGGTAAAATGGTCAAATTGGGAAGCAGCAGAGTGAGTGGGAACAGAAAGATATGCTGATTATGTCACCGCTCCGTACGTAAGGAGGAGTAGGACGGAGAGGCTATAATTGTACATGACAGTGCTATTCCTCCCAATTATTCAATCCGTACAACCCTTATCATTAAGACTCATTATGCCATATTCCAGAATTATAAATCATTTATATATATATATATATATATTTTTATTTATTTATTTATTTAAAATTTTTTATATTTTAAAGTAAGCTCCAAATTATAAAATTTTAAAAGTATGTTTATACGGAGCTCTACTTAATACTACTTATAAAAGCTTATGAGAATTTTTAGATACTAAATAACTTGTAATTAGAATATCATTTGTAATGAACTATTTGATTGAATACAATTAGTGGTAATTTGATTTAGATACTGTACTTATATCTATGGGATATTGAATTCATAATTATAGCCTGATGAGAACTTGAGTTAAATTCATTTATGAACTTAAACTAAATTCATTTGTTTGAAAATTAAGTTTAGTACTTAAGTTTATGTTCTCTAAACTAACGAATGCAGTATAATTCAAATAATACTATATTTATTTTATGGCATTATCAATATATTTAATTGCCAATAAAAAAGTATGACAATTAACAATATATTAAAATATCTATATATTTTCTTGCATTATCTACGTCCCAAAACATCCAATGGTACATAAAAAGCCAGTTCCAATGCACAACTGACATTTGAGTAAATAATTCATTTAATTAGAAGTTGGTTTCTAGTTTGTGAGTCACCTTATCCAATGATTTAAGATTCATTGATTCAGCAAATTTATGAATCTCTTTTTCTAGGAGTTATTTTATCACTCTTGTATCTTCATATGGTTTTAGCATGTCTGATAAACATCTTCATATGCCTAATTATTTATCACATATTTAGAATTAAAGTAGAATGTAATAAGGCATCTTAAGTTTATAGATTATTTGTACAACTATTATGTGGCGATTCTTGTTGACCCACAGCAAGAGTATCTCTCTCTTTTTTTTTTAAAATAAGCAATTAGTTTTTGGTATTTTAAGAAAAAGGATTTGCATATTTAGATCCTGACCATGTCAAACTTGGACCAAGAAGAGGCAAACCTAACCCAGTAAAAAAAAATACATGGTCACAAATGGCACTGATAACGGTAGATACTTAAGCCCTTAAAATCCTAATAAAAACAAAACCATAATAAAAATTTTTGCCTCCATCTATCCTAACGAGGACAGAAAAAATGTGATAATATCCAACATATCACAAACTTACGAACTCAAATGGGCTAGAACTCAAATGGGCTAGTTCTAAGTACCTACAAATCCCCAACTTCCATCTTTAAGTCTAGAAGTTCTAGATAGGGCAAACTATATGCTCGTTGTTAATAGGGTTGTCATTTTTGAAGAGGTATTTGTTATGAACATTCTATATGTAATACAACATCATTACAAAGCAGACCTTGACACAACGAGTCGTATATGTAATACAGTGTAGATGATGTTGCCCCAACTCATAATGAGACTTCAACCATCTAAGAGAGCTCAATCGATTCCAATTAGTAGACTCATTTTGTAATAAGTATCTACATATTATTATGTGTCATCTATATAATGACTATAAACTCAATTATCCTATTTAATAAGTCTGACATAATATGACCTGTAATACCTTAGCATTCTATCCTTAGGTCAATTGGACACATTATCGTAAAGTGATTATTAATTGAGAAACTTAATAGGCAGATGATATTTTTTTAGAGTTGGTAATTGGTTATTAGGCATAGCTTGTAGGATTAATAATGTATGCGTATAAACTGAATGATGATTTATAGTAGATTTTACTTACAAAAAAAAAAAATTTATAGTAGATTTATGGCTTTTTTTATTGAATGATAAATTATATGATAGAAATATTCATTTTAGTGTTGGGTTAGAAGGATAAAAATATATTTATTAAAACTTGTATGTTGTTATATTATAGATCTATAGTTTTTTTTCTCTTTGATGATAGACCATATGCTAGAAAAAATAGAATGTTTTCATAGGTTAGGTCATATCCTTAGTGGCATGCATATCTTCTTATGTTTTAAGACGATTTGGTTAAAAATTTTTTAGTCATGACTTATAATATGAGCTGTTGGAAGAGGACACTTTACAATTCTAGGTGTGGTGTGGCTAAGTATAGAGTGAGTTTGGATGTGTGAGTGAATTGTCACTTTACATGTTGATTAGAGATGGTTAGAAAGAAATGTTGGGTCTGGTCACTCCCTTGTGGGTAACCCAACAAATTGTTCGTTATCGGAGGATTTTTGGAGAACAAATGATGAAGTTTATTTGTTAGAAATTTGGAGAACTGTTTCCGGTCAACGGGACGTTGACCGGAGGAGAACAGTGGATGGTCAATGGAGATTAACCGTCGGCGGCCAACTGAATCCGGTCAACAGGAGGTTGACCGTCTGGGGCTGCAGGAGCGATGCTGGGCGGCGGACGGGCAGCAGAGAAGACGGTCAACAGGAGGTTGACCGGATGGCTGTAGGAGCACTGCAAGATTGCGGAGTGGCAGCAGATGACGGACAACGGAAAAGTTAGCCGGTTGACAACTGGGCCTTGGAGACTGTGGAAGATGGTAGCTGACAGTTGACAGATGTCTTTCCAGGATTGGTCGATAGGCTGGCAGTTGGGCTGCAGAGCACGTCTCTGCACAGTGTGTGATTTTCGGATGCAGTTTATGTAGAGTATCCCCATATTGTTGGTAAGGGCAGATTTTATCTGGAATAAAATATTCAATGGATCAATATATATATGGGTATACTGTAAACGATGGTAGTGTGTGCGCAAGGCGCCATCAGAGTGGCCAGTGTGTGCGAAAGGCACTATGGGAGAGTATTCTCCGGGGCTTGTGTAGCCGGCCGCTGTGTGCGGGGGGTAAAACGGTGGGCTATCGTTTCACTAACACTTATAAAATAAGAGAGCAGAGAGCACCACAGTGAGGATAGAAAGAGTGGAAGAATGAGAGAGCAGTGAGTGAAACACAAACGGTGGGACTTTATATTCTCTTGCTCTGTTCTTCGTTTTTGTCTCTAGGGCTTGTGTAGCCAGGATGGTTGCTGTACTCTGTCTCTGAATTTGTGTAACTATTTTACATAGTAAATTTATTTATGGACTATGTGTCCCGTAGTTTTTTCTCTTCGGTTTGGGAAGGAGTTTCCACGTAAAAAAACGCCGTGCATTCCTTGTTCCTACTAAATGGTGGCTATCGATGACGGGGGATTCAGGTTTTCCGCTGCTGCCGGATCTGATGGATCCGGGTCTTTCTACCCCAACAAGAAAGCATTTAAGGCTGAATTTGTTAGTTAAATAATATTTCTGGGCCTTAGTAAGTGGTGGCTATGTGCGTTTCAGGTACTCATATTGATTCTGTGATATTGTTGTTTTCTTGATTATTTGGTGTTACCTTTTCATTTACATGAGTATATTTTTTGGCATTCTATGGCTTAATAAAGAAAAACATATAAAAATTTAAACAAAAAGGAGTCTATAAAATTTTAATATAGTCCATATATTTTCAATATATATTTTATTTCGGGTGGTGAAAGTTGATTGATTTTGAGATAAAATACCTATAACTTTATAATCGTCGTATAAAATGATATTTAAGATATTACAGGTGAGGAATATCATAGGTTGGTATATGGGATACTTTCATTTTGGTAAGTATGGTATATGGGATGCTATGGGTGAAGTCTTTGAGATGATTGCTGAAGTAGTTGTACATTAAGAAAGTTGGTAACCTTAATGTACTTATTTAATTGATGAAGGTGTAAATATGTAGCCCTTGTTTATCCTTGTTATCTTATATTGTTGTGATCATACATTGAGTTAGATTCTCTAAAAATTTATGGAATAAACTTAGTATCTTTAATATTTTAAGATCTCATGACGTTCTTTAGGATTCGTTAGAATCCAATGAATATCCTTTGGAATATCAAAATTGTTTATAAAATTGATACCACAAATATTATTTATTAATATAGTTTATTAAGCTACCCTTATTTTTGTATTTATTTATATCATTGATTATTATTGATTTTTTTTTTTATAATTGGGAATACCTACAATTTTTTATGTATATTTATCTTATCTTGTCCTCAGAGCATTCATTGATAGACTAAGTCCATGGAACACTTGATTTCCCCTATTATAGACTTCAGTTAGAGTTATTTGTTAGATATTTGACTTTCTCTTATTATTTTTTTTCTTCAAGAGTAGCGCAAAAATTACAATGGCTGAATTAAAAGTTGAAGGGAGAGCTATAAACTTAACATTCTTTAAAGTCCAACTAGAATTATTTTTCTTTTTATGTTGTAGAGATACATTAAAATATTATTTATTTCATTATGTTAGTTTTTGGGATTATATTTTCTCCCAAATTTTTTGGATGTATCTAGATTGTTGACCCAATAGGTCTTATTTAATAATTTATGTTATGATATAGATAATGGTTTTGAGATTGATGGCTTTCGCATGGTTAAATCTAGGCAGCAATTGTTGGCCGAGTTTGGGTCACTATAAATCTTCTAGCATTCAAAAGTGAGCTTGTATGCTAATCTAATGCCACACTCAAATTCCCATGAAACTGGTAGTAAGTTCCTCTAGACTATTATCTCTAATTCTATGATTGATAATCAAACATATTACCACCTAATTTTAGTTTAGCAAGTCAAAATCCTCAAGATCTCCAAAACTATCCAATTTCACAGTCAGCGTTTGAATGCTATCTTTCACAACATTCAAATGCTGATTGTTATCCCCATTGAAATAAAGAACAATTACTATAAATTTTAAATTACATGGCAATAAGTCCATTTATAATATCCTATCTGAAGTGTATTATCAAGGTAAGGTAACCATTCTTGTAGATCTATGGATCTACCTCAATATGGGCTCTAGAGTTCAAACTCTGCTGTCATGCCAATCAAACCATGGGGTAAAACAAGTTATCAACTATCAAAACCAATATAATCAAACAACAATTAAATGTTTAAAGTATTTCTATAATTATACTACCCATTTAGCAAATCTATCAAATATATCATAAATTTATAGATCTAATAACATATATAAAGTATTTAATATAGGGATCTATCCATCATCCACATTAATGTTTAAATGCTATTTAAACATTGGCCAAATCTATGAATAATATTCAAATACTGGCTTGAGTATCTCATAGAAGTAATTTTAAATCATTACAAAACTTAACCAATCATGTATATAACTTCTTACCGTAATTTATAGAAGGATTTTTCACGAAAACTTGGAATTATAACATGGAGAATGTTATAAGAATAAGTTCAGGGGAAGACATGAAGATTCCCAAGAAGAATCTATGGTTTATTTACAA
>JAOVVI020012315.1:0-12290 GCA_028571085.2 Nepenthes alata | reverse complement strand
CAATGATGTCCTCTTAGGGATGAGGATGTGATAATGGGATGTAGAGGGAGTGAGGAAAAGAGAAATAACGTTCGATATTTTATGTGAAAAATCCTTCCTTAAATAAAAGGTAAAAACCATGAAACTCTGAGTTCTAGAACTTACTTCACTATTATGTGTTTGGTTACAAAAGAAAGACGAGATTATAGCATAGTAAAGTAGAAAGTGTTCTACCTTTTTCTTTCTTCTCTTTCTCTCTCAATGAGCGTAATTACAAGTGTAAAAGTTCCCTCCTTTTTTTTAAGCACACAGTAAATGTATATATAGCGGTGTGAGTCTTCCTACGTTGAGCACCCACATGGAGTTGACGTGTGCAAAGAATCCTACCACCAACTCTACAAATCTTTCTTGCTGTCTCAGAAACGTTGCATTCATGCGGGCTGGCTTCATGCGATGTCACTTCTACAGTGTTCTCGCGTGCTCTACAAGTCATCGTTATTTCTGTAGCCTGACAGAGTCAGCCGCCCAATCCTGACGTGTCGATTTTGCAGGCGGCAGGGTCCACGGAACAATCTTAAGCCCTCGAGCCTTAATGGGCGTTATGGCCATTAAGGCCACTTGGGTAAACTCGGCCTTCTGAACCTCTTGAGCCTCTTGGGCCTATTGAGTCTTTGTGGCACTTGAGCCTGACTCACAAAAATGGGTCATTCGTCTGAACCTTGAATATCTATACCCATCACTAGTCTTCCATGGCAAAGAGTTTGAAAACTTCAACCTTTTAGCATGTCCATCGGCCACAGGAGTTTCTCACACGAAGGTTTTCTTCACTGGAAGTTTGCTCGTGCCCTTACTCTGTGGCACTGTTCAGCTGTTGCTTGAAGCTGGCATTCATTCCTTTCTTCTTACAAATGTCCGCGGATATAGTTTAAACTGAAGTCTGGGGACGTCTTTGACACCAGTAGCTTGACCAAAACGTTCGAGAATATTTTTGAGACTTACAATCTGACCAAAATGTCTGGGAAACTTTTAAGGTCAATGGTCTGAAAAAATGTTCGAAGAATTTTTGAGTTCTGGACATTAGGGGGCGCCACTAAGTAATAGTCGTTGCCACACATGTGTCCAAGATCAAAAATATCCTCGGGCATTATTGTGACTAGAAGCTTGATGAGAACGCACTCGAGGACTCCCTTTGAGTCTGAGAGGCTACCATGCACCCCCATCTGAACCTTTAAATGTGCAATAAATACGCATTAATGAGATTGACGTCGCCTTGAAAATATAAGCCCCACTACCGTCTGCAGTGTACAGGAAACTGACGTGTGGCAAGGGAAATTGTGAGGCGCCCATTTTTGAATTTCTGTCATTTCAAATCATCCTTTTTTCCTTTATTTTCCTTGCGCAACCTTAAGGTATTCTCTCTCGAACTCTTGGCTGCGTTTTTTTTCGAGCTTTCACCTACCATTCTTTCTGCGCTTTCTCTGTTCTTTCTTTGAACTTTCATGGCTCAATGAGTGAAGGATATTGCGTCTTCTCTTTCACTAGCAAGCCTTGATGCCATCCGCACGAAGTATGACATTCCAAACTCGACGGCAATGGTGGTTCCTGAACCCCATGAGAGGACTTGCAACCTGCTTGATGGCTTCGTTTTCCCATTCCTCTAGAGTTATACCATATTATGATGGATCTTCAAATTCCATTTGCAACGCTGCAACCTAACGCTGTTAGGTACCTTGTATCACTTTGTGTTTTTGCACGCTGCCATGATAAAGTGCTTGAGGTTCCAATGGTGAAGGTGATGCTCAGATTCACTCATAGCAAGGACAAGATCATCATCACTCCACGTGAGTTCATTGTGATTAGTGGTGGAAACCCTGATTCTATCAAGAGGTGAAAGGATAAGTTTTTCTTCCTGGGTGTCCATGAGAACTGGGCCCTCTCCAATGTCTGGGAAAATGTGGTATCCCACTATTGCTCAGACACCTCTGCTGAAGAGAGGGCGGCTGCGAAAGCGGTCACGGACCTGGTGCTAGCCAAGCTAGGGACCTTTAACGAAAATAAAAAGAATATATGGCTGAGACCCGAGAATATGGCAAAAGCTAAGAGGGAGTTTCAGCCAATGACTCTAGCACCCCTGCTGCTCCACCTGCAATGAAGAAAAAGAAGTTGAAGAAGGAGAGAGCTCTAAGGATCGAGGAGCCTTCTGATCAGCCAAGGAAGAGTCGCTGGACTGAAATCTTGAAGCGTTCGGTGATTATTGTTGAGTATTCCTTGTCCGATGATGATAAGGTTGTTATTGAGGAGCTTGTGAGGACATCGAGACCCTCGCAGGCGGTGCCAGTCCAAGGAGCTGAGAATGTCGAACCTTCAGTTACTTCTGCGCCTCCTGAGCAACCCCTTGAGTCCGCGAACTTTCCAACGGAGACACCGGTTGCCCAACCTCCCCTTGATGAGCCCGTGCCTGACATTCCTTCTACTTTCATTGAAGAGGTCTTGGATTGGATTGATAATCCACTAGAGAACGTTAATGGGGTTAGACAGGGGAGGAGACTGAGGCAGCATTGGCCGAGGAAGCAGCAATGATGACTATGGAGACAACTGCTGAAGTCGAGGAAAGTTGTGCCGCAGAGCCGCCCACTGTTGAGACTGCTGAGCTCTCTTGCCTTGCAATCCAAATCTACAGTCATATTGGGATCCCGCCAATGGTTCTTGAGGAGGTCTTGGTCGAGGACGGCGTAGGGACTTCTAGTGCTGCTAGAGCACTGACTGTGGCTGAGGATTACTCTGAAGTGCCTGAAACCCTAGTCTTAAAGTCTGGTGAAGTTCCTCCTGCGTTTGAGTCCAGGGTTGACGTTTTTGTGGCCGAGGAAGTGGCTTCGTTGGGGCACACGGAGTCAGAATCCCCCAGAGTGGAGAGCTCAGTTGGGAGCTCTCTCTTATCTAAGGTACTCCTTTATCCTTCTCCAAGCTTTTGCGCCCTTTTGTCTGTGCACTAATGATTTGTTTTCATTTTGCAGCTTCTTGAGCTAGCCGACAATTTTGGCTCGATCATTGACGAGGCCACCCGGACCTGTGCAAAGCTGGAGGCCCTCAGGGGAACGCATCTAACGCATAGAGTTTGAGCTTGCTGAAGCCAACAACCGAGTTTCTTCCCTTGAGATCTTGCTGAGGGAATAGGAGCGACTAAATGTCTCCCTTATAGGCACGAACCTACAGTTGGAGGATGACTTTAGAACCTCACTGAAGCCCAAGGACATAGATCCAGCTCTGGAACACAAGTATTGGGACGCCGTGAAAATGTGCCACCGGGTCTTGAGGATTTTGGCCCCAAATTTTTCTGCTGCTATATTGGATCCTCGGAATGCCAGTGCTTAACGTAGGGCTGACCTAGTCGATCTCCCCAAAAGATGGAGGACCTCTGACTCTTCTCGATCAAGACCTTCCAACCGGCCTGAATCTTCCGGGCAGCCAGGATCCTTGGAGCAGCCAGGTACCCCAGGGTCTTAATGTATTTTTTTTTCTTGTATACTGCTGTACACAATATATTTATATATGAATAAAATTTACTTTATTTTGGAGCAACCCTTCTTCTTTTTTTCTCAGATTGCTTGTATGTTAGGTTCTTCTTAGGCATAATATAAAGAAACTTCATTTTTTATTAGCTAAATGTCTAAATTGTTTGACCATTTTAGGCTGAAGATGTTACTTCTAGAGTCATCACATACTTGCTATATTGAGCCCTCTAAATTTTTAAGTTCAACCTCTAGGGTTATTTGGTATCGTGGCCAAGTTTTAAATTCGACCTCACACAGATCGCTCAGGCATCTGAGTTTTAAGTTTAGAGCAAGTGAAAGGGATTCTTTCACTTGACTTAGAGGCAGCTTAGGTCTTGTAGATCAATAAAATGATATGCAAATATTCAATGAAGTGCAAGATAGTAGATAAGAAAAAGAAATTTTATTATGTTAACAAAACCTATTACAAGCACATCACATGATACATTTTTCCTTACGTGACCATCTATACATTTATTGGTAGTATTTTTTGAGGTGTGTGACATTTCACATCCAAGGGACTAGTCAGCTTTCTTGCGTGCACAATTTATAGGCCCTATTTTAAAGGATAGCTAATATTAGAAAGAGCCTTTCTCAATTTGAAAAAAGTTTATTTCGATCGATATTTTTACCTGTGGCCTCTATGCTTCTCAGTACTAAGTTTACCACTTCAAATCGTCACGCCTTCAGCTTTTTATTATAGTATTGGGCTACCCTCTGTTGGTTTGCCACTGTTCTCAGCTTCGTGAGGTCTCGTGCTTTCTCGAGCATGTCAAAATTTTTGCAAAGTCTTTGATCATTGCCACTCAAATCGAAGCACTCGACCAAAAAACTTAGCAGTCTGACTTCCACTGGAATGATTGCTTCAACCCCATGACATAGGCTAAAGGACGTTTCTCTCATGGGCTTCCTCGGTGTGGTCCTATACGATCAGAAGACAAATGGCAGCTCGTGCACCCATGAGCCCCCAGAATGCTCTAGCATTATTTTCAATCCATGTAAAATTGTACGGTTTGTGACCTCCACTTATCCGTTGCTTTGTGAGTAAGTGACTGACGTATGAACTAACCTGATTTTCAAGCTGATATAGTACTTGGTGAACTATTTTTTAGTGAATTAGGTATCATTGTTAGTCATGATACACTCAGAAATTCGAAACTTGCACACGATATTCTGTCAGACAAATTCTATGGCATTCTACACTGTGGTCCTTGCCAGTGCCATAGCTTCGACCCATTTTGTGAAGTAATCTATCCCAACGATCATGAACTTTCTCTACCTAGCTGCTATAGGTAATGGTACGAAGATGTCAAGCCCCTATTGAGTAAAGGGCCAGGGCGATTGCGAAGCTCGGAGCTCTGTGTGAGGCTGGTGAGTGAGGTTGCTGTGAACTTGGCAATTGCTACATTTGTGTACGAAATTCATGGCATCATACTTCATGGTCGACCAATAGTATCCTTTCCTCATGAGTTTGAAAGTGAGGTTCTTACCCCTAATGTGGGATCTACATATTCCGGGGTGTAATTCTTAGCGGGTATAATCAGCCTCCTCGGAACTAAGACACCTTAGGTAAGGGGCAGAGAATCCACGCTGGTACAGTTGACCGTCCATGATAGTATACCAACCTGTAGTCTTCTTCACTTTTTTGACTTCATCTGCATCCTTAGGTAAAGTCCCATCGAACAAGTACCTTAAGTAGGTAGTCATCCAATTGCTGGCGCTCGAAACTTACATCACATCTGGCTAGGGATCTTCGATGCTTGGCTTGTCAAGGACTTTGCGCATCCATTAGGAGTATTGCTTTGGGTCTCCGGATGTTGCCACCCTTGCCAGCATGTCGGCCTTCCCATCCTCTTCTATGGGGATGTGGACCATTTCCATCCTATCAAAGTCCGTGGCTAAGCATTGGACCTTTGTAAGGTATTTGGAGAGTTACGGATTGTTAACCTTAAAATATTTGCGGACTTGATTGACGACCAACTCGGAATCGCTGCATACAACAAAATTTTAGGTAGAGCATTCATTGGCCAACCGGAGTCGTACTGGCAGTGCTTTGTACTCCGCAGTGTTGTTGGTTGATGGAAATCCAAGGGTCATTAAATATTTTATTTCTGATCCCTCAAGTGTTCTAAGCACAACACCAGCTCCGCAGCCATCCTTCATTGATGAACCATCGATGTGCAGCGTTCATATTGGTGCATCGTTGGGCTCATCTACTTCACAATGGCTTAGAGCACCTAGGTCCGAGGTCGTTGTTTCAACGATGAAATCCACCAAGGCCAGAGCTTTCAAGGTTGGCATCAGACGAAATTCTATATCGAACTTACCTAACTCAATAGCCCACTTGACCATTCGTTCTGACATCTCGAGCTTCTGTAGGATAGCTCTCAAGGGCTGATTGGACAAGACTACCACTTTGTGCGCTTAGAAGTATCGTCTCAGCTTTTGACCAGAATATACAAGCGTCAAAGCTATCTTCTCTATATAGGGGTACCTAGTCTCTACATCTGCTAGGATTTTGCTCACGTAGTACACGAACTGTTGCCTGTTGTACTACTGTTGCATCAACACCAAGCTAAAGGCTGTGTCGGACACGACGAGGTACAAGTACAACTCCTTGCCTTGCTATGGAGAAACTAAGAAAGGAAGGTTCAAAAGATATTCTTTGAGTTCTCAAAACGCCTCCTCGCAGTCATTGGTCCATTGGAAGCCGTTAGTTTTCGTCGCACTCAAGATCTGAAAAATGGTAAGTACTTCTTGGTCGATTTGACCAAGAAGCGAGAGAGAGTAGCTATCTTTCCAGTCAGTTTCTACGCCTCTTTCATAGTCTAAGGAGATTTCATGTCATGGATGGCCTTGATCTTCTATGGATTCAGTTCAATCCCTCAGTGTGAAATGATATAATCCAAGAACTTCCTAGATGTCACTCCGAATGTACACTTGGCTGGATTGAGCTTCATCTGGTGCGTCCTCAGGACATCGAAGGTCTCGTCCAGATCTTGGATGTGGTGGTCGGTTATTCAGCTTTTGACGAACATATTGTCAACATAAACCTCCACATTCCTTTTGATCTAATCCAGGAACATCTTATTCACGAGCCGCTGATAAGTAGCGCAAATATTCTTGAGGCCAAAGGGCATGACCCTATAACAATACGTCCCTTGGTCCGTCATGAATGATGTGTACTTCTCGTCTTCGGGGCTCATCCTTATTTGATTGTAACCCGAGTACGTATCCATAAAACTTAGAAGTTCATGGCTAGACGTCGAGTCTACGAGCTAGTCAATCTTTAGTAATGGGAAGCTGTCTTTAGAACACGCCTTTTGGGATCTGTGAAGTCCACGCATATCTTCCATTTCCCGTTACCCTTTTTTACCATGACCACATTGGATAGCCAATCTGGGAACTGTATCTTTCGGATGAATCCAGCGTCTAGAAGCTTCTTCACCTCTTTGCAAATGGCTATTGGTTTCTCAGCCGAATAATTTCCGCATTTTTGCCGTACATATTTATGACGAGGACCAAGACCAAGTTTATGAACCATCACGTCAACTGAGATCCTCGGAATATCACTCAGTACCCAGGCAAAAATGACTGAATTTTTTTAGAGGAAACTAATAAGACGGTCTTTGAAGGACTGAGGCAAGGAGCATCCTATTTGGACATACATTTTAGGATCTCTGAGATCCAGTGGGACCCGGACGATCGGCTCTCCAGATTGTGCTTGCTGCAACGTCGATTTGTCTTGGAGGTCAAGGTCTTCTAGAGGTTGGGGAAGACGGGTCTGTGTGACTTGGGACAGGTAGCATGTCCGTCCGGTAGTTTGGTCTCCGAGGACCTCCCCAATCCCAAATGGAGTGGAGAATTTCATCATTAAATGTGGGATGAAAGTGATAGTACCGAAGATAGTCAAGTAAGGGTCCGAGGATTGCATTATAGATTGATGGAAAGGTGAGAACCTTAGATGCAATCCTCAGGTACGTTCCTAGTGTAACCTCCAATTAGATGACACCCTAAGCCAGAACTGGCTTGTTGTCCAGTCCATAGAGTGGTCCTTCGGTTTCTCTTATTTGATTTCTCTTAAATCCCAATTTAAAATAAATATCAAGATAAAGTAAATTTTTTAAATTTTCATTATCAATAAAAACTCATTTCATCTGGTAGCCATTGACTCCGTTAGAAATGACTACAGTTATAACTAATGGGTTAGAATGAGAGGAAGTTACATGAACTATATCTTTGTTGCTAAAACTAATGACTTTGTCCCTATTTCCTACCCTTGGCCTCTTCACTGCAATGATCTTTAGAGCGTCTTCATGAGTCGGGCGAGTTGATATCATATTGACAACCCCCATGAGCACTCGGTTCTTTGGTGGGTCAGCCTCAACATCACCTGCTATTTCGGAGGCTTGTCTGAGTCTTTGTAGGAAACAATTAAGGTAACCCCTCCTTATTAGCTCTTCCATCTCCTTCTACAACGTTCGACAGTCCTCCATATTGTGGCCTCCACTGTGAAGGAAATAGCAATACTTTGTCTGGTCTCCATCTGAGTGTTTTAGTACTTTGGGCTACTTCAAAAACTTCTTATCCCGAATCTGCATCAGGATGTTGGTATGGGTGGTGTCATTTAGGAGAGTCAGGTTCATAGGCCGGAGCTCCCTACGAGTGACCCGCTCAAACTTGTGCCTCTTCTTTATTCCTTGGGGACCTGGGCGGTCTCCGCCTGTCCTCTTTCCTCCCACCGTCCTCGGGTGGAAGTTCTCTTCCTTCTTTGGCCTCTTCACGTCGTTAGCTTTTTCGGTCACGATGTATGCTTGTACAATGGTCACAGCCTCTGCGAATGTCTGGGGTCCTTTGTGGATGAGGTGCTTGAAAAACGTTCATCCTTCCAATGTGTTAAAGTCATGTTTCTAATTAACAATTTTTGTGACCTTATGTATTAGCTCGAGCTTGTCCAAAGCCTCCGCGCCCTACGTACGCTTGCTATCCGCTCGAGCCCATTTAACAGAACGGACCATGCTCGCTGTGCGCCTTCCCCGTGCTCGAGCCTATTTAACATAATCGACTTTGCTCATTGTGCGCCTCCCCCGCGCTCGAGCCCATTTTACAGAATAGACCTCGCTCGCTGGGCGCCGCCCTGAGCTCAAGCGCACGCAGGGTTTCCCTGGAAACCCTCAGTGCACCCGCCGCGTCCTCGAGCTGCGCTCGAGCGGCGTGGCAACGGGCATGTATTTTAAACATAATCCTTGAGCTCTCTATAAATACTAAGCTTATGTTTTGGAAACCCTAAGAATTTAGAGAAGTCAGAAAGGACTCAAGTGTGTTTATTTTCGTGCCTCTAGTTGAAAAGAAAGCTTTAGATGCTCCATTGATATTGCTTCTCTTGAGAAAACTTATTGTCACAAGATTGATTTTCATGTTCAAATAACTTTTCTCTTCATCTTACACTAACCTTTGAAACACTGCCTTCTACCTTCGTTGGAGACGTTGGTTCGTGAAGAAGGAGACCCGATTGTTGTTCGGCAATTCAAGTGGTTCGAGAAAAGATTGACGTGAAGACCAGAAGGTGTTCGATTCCGTTGCCGCGGGCGAATCCAAGGAGTTCCTTGATAGGGATCACAAGTCGGGAGTAAGTCAGCTAGGTTAGCGCGTCGTTACCACTCGGACTGTAAGTTAATTTTCATAGTGCATTGCTTCCCTAGCCGTTGAAGCTCAGAGAATTTTTTTCTCGATTACCGTGGGTATCGAGTTTTTTCCCTTTATCACCAAAAAGATCGGGTATTTATATTACTGCTTCGCTCTTTTATATTTCTGCATGATTGATTAGTACCATTTACATCTAGATCTAAATATTCTTTACGTATATTGGATATTTATTGTTTACTGCTTTTGTGTTCTCTTTCGGGGTTGAAACTTGTGTGTCTCATATTAGCACAAGACGTGCTTTTTCACAATGTAAATAAAAATGCGTTCAGTTTTATCCCGTCGGCCAGCTTTGGGATCTACCTGGCCTTTCAATGAAACGGGCCAGGAATCCCCTCAGACTTTCCCTGGCACCTTGCTTCACATGAGTAAGGTGTCAGGGCTGCTTCTCGATCCTCCTGTTGGAGGCAAACTGCGAGAGAAAACTGTTGGATCAGCGCTCCCATCTTACACATCAAGGTTTGACATCTTAAACTTTGGAGGGAGTGGCATCGTCCTAATCTCCATCGTAAATGGGAGCTGGCGTAGATCAGCTCCTCCTCCATTGTATCCACCAAAGACTCACTACCAAACTTTCTTCAGCCTCTCCTCCACATGGGGTGGAGCTGTCGTCATTTTCTCATCGAGGTAATTCCTTAACTCGTAAGGGTCTTAGACTACTTGCAGTTCCGGGAGGCCCCTGACCCTTGGAGGGGCTTCATCACGAGGAACTGCCTCCTGAATGGCGTGCTCCTAATTTTCACGAACGGATTGGAGATTTTGCCTCTTCGGGCTCTCCTCTTGGATCCGAAGACCTAAGCGACCTGCAAGTCATTGTGGGACTATACTACTTGAGGCAACTTGAGTCCTCGGCCCCTTATGTTCGCTTGCTTGCTTGTTGGGGTGCTTCTTTTCCCTGCCATTATTCTGGGATGTCGTGGTCTGAGAGGCCTTAGAAGGCGCTCCGTGGACCCGCTCGTCCATCTTCGAGCAAAGGGTCTGGATAGCCTTGGATACGTCGTCCATTCTCATTACCAATGCTCGTACGTACAGATCAGGATGATCTTCTATCCTAATGTACGCTGTGGGGCCGTTACCACATGAGGCAACATCTCTTATTGGGGTACTAACTTGTACTCTTGTGTTCACATTTTTATGACTTTTGAAAGATGTGTTAACTTGACTTTTAGTCGATTCCTACATACGGCGCTAATGTTACATCGTCAAATCCTGGCCTCTATACGAACGAAGATCCAAATGAGTCCGCGGGTCTTTTTTAGGCATACTCAGACAAAATCTGTGCAACACAAAAAACAAGGATGTCCTCTTAGGGACAAGGATGTGACAATGGAATGTAGAGGGAGTGAGGAAAAGAGAAGTAATAACTGATATTTTATGTAGAAAACCCTTTCTTGAATGAAATGAAAAAATTATGAGACTTTCGATCCGAGAACTTGATTCACTATTATGTGTTTGGTTACAAAGTGAAGACAAGATTGCAGCGGAGTAAGTAGAAAGTGTTCTATCTTTTCTTTCTTCTCTTTCTCTCTCTATGAGCGTAATTATATGTGTACACGTTCCCTCCCTTTTTAGGTACACAATAAATGAGTCCTCCTACGTGGAGTACCCACGTGGAGCTGGTGTGTGCAGGAAATTCTGCCACCAACTATACAAATCCTTCTTGCCATGTCAGAGACATTGCGTGCATGTGGGCTGATTTCATGCGATGTCACTTCTACAGTGATCATGCGTGCTCTGCAGGTCATTATTCCTTCTGTAGCCTGATAGCAACAGCCACCCAATCTTGACGCGTCGATTTTGCAGGCACAACAGGGTCCGCAGACCAGTTCTAAGCCCTCAGGCCTTAATGGACCTTATGGCCATTAAGGCTAGTTGGGCCAACTCGGCCTTCTAGACCCGTTGGGCCTACTGAGCCTCTGTAGCACTTGTGCCCAACTCATAGAAACGGGCCATTCGTCCGAGCCTCGGATATTTGTACCCATCAGTATTAACCTTAGAGAACACACAAGAGCGTAATAGTATGGGTACATGCGTACTCTTCACATGCATCAGGTGTAACTTTTTTGAATTATCCATGTACGTGTATGCTCCTGACATTATTCCTATTATAATTGGCATATGGTTATCTATCAAGAGCCTATCACATGCAGATATTTCTAGTTTGCTAGAAATAGCTTTTGCTCGGCCAACCCTTGCATAAATTGCATGCAATCCTTTAGTGGATCTTGTCACTTAGATAAGACTTGCCAACGCTTAGCTGACCTTGTACGAATATCGCATGAACAATAAATGAACCTTAACAATTGGCTAACCATTGACCGACCTTTCACTAACCTTTGTTTGATATTTTTGTCTGAGTGTACCATTGGATGACATGTTAATGAGTATAGATTCACAAAAGAGCGACAAAAAATCTAACAAATTGTTCCTCATGAGCTTGTGAGTGCCAACACCATTCCGGTGATCATTCAGTATACTTTAAGCTTTCCCTTTCACACCACATTTGTTATTATATCTAGCCTATTTTCTTCGGTCTTGACTTTATTGAGTGTTAATAATTCTAAGTCAATAACATTCTCTATCTAATGATACCAAACATCGATGTACTTCCACTTGGAATGAAACGAAGAATTCTTACAAAGGTGAATGATACTTTGATTATCATATAGACCACGTATCACTATTGCTTGAAGTTAAGTTTTTTAATGAACTTTCTCATCCATAACGTTTCTTTACTTGCTTCCATCACCATGATATATTCGACTTTGATGGTAAATAGAGTAACACATTTTTATAGTATTAATTGTCAAGAGACAGCTCCTCTCATAAATATAACTAGGTAACCTAAAGTGAACATCCAAGAGTCAATGTCGCCTACTATGTCAGCATCATAGTATCCGATCAAAAGCGACTAACAATTACCAAAGCACAGGCATGTCTCAAAAGTACCCAAAGATACGTCAGACCTATTCTACCACAAACCAATGTTCCTTTTTGAGATTTGAAAGGAATTAGCTAGTAGTTTCAACTGCATGAGCCATGCCCTGTAGTGTCCCA
>JAOVVI020012314.1:0-12290 GCA_028571085.2 Nepenthes alata | reverse complement strand
CTTAACATCAAATTAGTGCATGAGTGCGTCCCAAGCACGCCTCAGGCTTGAGAGAATAGAGGAACGACGCATGCACGAGAAAGGTGTCCTTCATGTGAGTCAGTTATGGACAGAATCCACTTGAGCACAAGATAGGCACTCATTAGACGCAATGTGCACAGTGACTAGCACATTAGGCGTGCAAGAAGCACTCAAAACACATAAAAGGTGGCGTAGGGGCGGAGTATCAGTTTGGGTCAGATTGAAGGAAAAATCTGCATTATTTTTATTTGTATTTGTATTTTTATTTCTTATAAAGAAAATTAAATGATCTTATTTTACAAGATCATTCCTTTTGATCCAAACTTTATTTTTGGAGTTAATTTTCTTTGTCAATTTTGTTTAATAGACAAAATTATCATATTTGGCTTGTTTATGATCATTTCTTGAACTTATTTTTAAGCAATGAGGACATGTATGACCAATTTTTTTCACATTCATGACACATAGGAATAAATCTAGAAACAAAATGAGATATATTGGATTCACTACTTGGTTGGTTCAAAGAATATCCTCCTTAGTCATCCCATTTGATTATTGTTGAACATGAACTTTAGTAGTATTCTTCCTAGGAACAGAGATAGTCGTGACAAAAATAGTTTTAGGGATGACGTTTATTTTAGTCATATTTTCAGTAAATCCTAGACCCTTCGCATTTTTAGTTGACTTTTCTAATCTCAACATGTGGTCAAATTTTTGTATTCCACTTGAAAATATTTTAGGTCATTTTTAGATTTTTCAATGTTGGTTTCAAAAGTCTTTATTTGTTCATTCAAAACTTTGTTTATATTTTCAAATTATTGATATTTATTTTTGGTAAGGCCTAATTCAGTTCAAAGAGTTACTTTCTCCTTTTCAAATCAATAAATTTTTGATTAGTTGACTTGTTAGTTCTTTTAACATTTAAGCACTTCCTGAATAATTTATCGTAAACCTCCCAAAGGTTTCTAAAATTATTTTCTAACTTATCTTTAGAGTGACTATATTGTTCTAATTTTTCTCCCATATTTTTTGTACTTCTAATAATAGATGCCATGAAGCCATGAAATTCACCTCAATTCCTTTTGTAGCACTTTTGTTGTTATTTTCATCCTCTTTATCATCACTTAGCATAGCATCCATAACTTTTCCTTTTTTGTCATTTAAAATTGGGGTATTCAATTCGAATATGGCTAAAACCATTACATTTATAACATTGCACTCATTGAGATTTATTGTTTTGCAAGTCCTTAACTTCTCTTTTATTTTTTGTGTCACTTCTTTGTTGGTTAAAGATCCCCTTTTATTTATTAGAAGTTTTTTTGTTATTCCTAAAGAGATTTTTGAAGTTCCTAACAAACAGGGCAAAATCTTCATCACCTTGGGACTCTACATCAAGCACATCATCTGTTTCTTTTTTAACATATTTTAGGACAATTGAATTTTTTTTTTATACTGAGGCAACGTATATTCATAAGTTTATAATGATTTAATAAGTTCTTCTATATTGATACTAAGTTTTTGCCTTTTTTTATAACAGTGACTTTAGCTCTAAATTATTCGGGAAGATCTCATAACTTTACAAATAATGTGATTTTTAGGAATTCTTCCACTGATATTAAAGGTGGAATTGACAATTCTATTTAATTTAGTATAGAATTCATCAAATGTCTCGTCAAACTTATCTCATCTTCTTTCATTCTAATATCTTACCATTTTGGTACCTTCATGTGTTATTTCAAGAATCTTGGCTTGTCTTGAAGTCTCTCGCATGGAGATATGTTCAAAATTCTTCTAGGGAGACTGTCATGAAAATGACATGTAAGTCTTTACTATTCTAGTTACAAATATCTAATTCCTTCTTAGTCTAAAACGACAAGGCCTTAGTTTCATTGATGCTATCTATAGTACTTTTGGGGAGTGCCCACCTAGATTGAGCACGAGCCCAAACATTCATCTATTGATTTCAAGAGCATTCTCATGTGAACTTTTCAATAAACGTAATTACTTCTATAAAAGTAGGGAAATACATATAAATACAGACTTGTATGCATTTGAAAAATTGGGGTCAAGGATTGAGGTCGGGCTCTAATTCCAATTGAAAAAACTAGGGGAAACCTAATCATTATTCATTTTGACTGTCTGTAGATTGTAGAAATAAAAGACATATACAAATAAGTAATATAAATAAAGTATATTTACTTCTAAAAATAAATAAATATCAATTTTGTATAAATAAATATCACCAGAAGATCTGAAATAATAAAGAAATATACTGCATAGAATTTAGTGGCAGAGCGAAACCTTGAAAACTAATTAATTTTCGAGTAAAACTCTTCAACCTTCTTCAGCAGATAAAAGCAATGCAATATGAAAGTCAATTTACAATCCGAGTGGTATAGATGTACTAAGCTTTAGCTGATTTACTCCCGACTTATGACCTCTACTAAGAAACTCATTAGATTTGTTCATAGTAGTAGAACCGGATAGCTTTTGATTTTCTTATTAGACTTGCTCTATTTACTAGTGAATCTCCACATACTATTAAAATTTAATATCTGCGTCACCAACATACAACAAACGTTTGTAGGTGAAACAAGTGTATAAATAATGGAGGAAAATGTTGGGTGAGAAAATTTTGACAATTTTATTTCAAGAGAATACTTTGATTTTCTCTAATAATGAATCTTTTTTTACTTTAAACAATGAGAGCTCAAGGGTTTACAACTAATTTTCTGTTTACTTCTATGAAGAGAAAATATGTATTTATAGAGAGGGTCGAAATTAGGTCCAGAATATCTCGTTTGAAAAAGAGGAAGTGCTCGAGCACTCATGTGCTGTATAGGCACACATCAAGTGTAAAGGTATGTACAGGAGTGCAGCATATACACATATTTCTAGAATAACGGGACTTGTGCACAATACATATGCCAATCAGGCGTAGGCATTCTGGACCAACTATGCTAATGTGTAACAAAGACTCCTATCAAGTGTAGGCATTCTAAACAAATTACGCTCATGTGCTACACAAATGTATATTGGGCGCAAGTGTTATGGATAGAATGTGCTCATGCGCCAAATAGTCATGCATTAGGCGTTGATGTTCTGGACAGAATGTTCTCATGCACTGGAGATGAATGTATCAGGCATAGGAATTGGATGCTAGCCTTCAGATGAACATAGTACAGTAGTATACATTGAACATCCTTTAGATTACTTGTTTCTCTAGTTATGGAAAGCCAATACAATATATTTCTAACAATTAGGATAATGCAAAAAGGTGTTAAATAGTTGGCTCCATCCACAAAGAATCAGGTTCCGTGGAAATTTTGCTTTCATTAGATTGAAGGAAGGGTTTAGATAGTCGGAACTGAACATAATTTTCCAATGTTACCACCAACTTGTGGACAAGCTAGTATTTGCTTCAGATCACAATCGGGAGGTGGGCATTTCATTACCACTATTGTACTACTTTTTAATGGGTGAGATTGGAAGGGGAAGGGTTGGTGGAATTGTACCCAGGTCAAGATTTACATTTATTAATTTCTATTTATAGTGCACAATTACGTGGAATGTGGGTTGTAGTTATGATTAATTTGATAGAAAAGAAGGAATAGTGTGTACTTTCGTTGGGGATTTCCTAGAAAAAATTGTCGCATCCTCCTCCGCTTCCTTATAAAAGAGATTCAATTGATCTGACCAGCACATAAAGAAGGTATTTATTCTCCATTCTTTGGGGAGCATATTCTTCCGGACCTACAAAATTATGCTTTTATAGTTTTTACATGGTTTCTCCTACTACACATTCTTTGCATGATAACAACAAATAAGGTAGTGTATAAGTCGAGTATGGTACTATTGATGCGACATCTAGGAAACCTCATTCATGCATGCACCATGTGATCTATCTTGATTTTGGGATGCCAACTTGTGGGGGAAATTGGATCTTCCATAGATGAAAGACATTTATTTTGCACACGAAGAAAGTGAAATCGTCAATCTCACAAAAGCTTCATCTGGGGTATGCTGAAACATCACCTTGGAAGGGGTGGGGAGAGCTTATAGACCTCATTGTGAAAAATCTTGACCTAGATGTTTCGATCTCATATATACAACAAAATCGAATATTTTGGAAGACAATTTATTTGGAGTAGTTCAATTAATCTTTGGGTAAGTTTTGGTTGCATTGAATTGAAGAAAGAAGGAAATTTTGAAGAAGGAAGCATTTCGGCACTTGTATAATGAAAATGTTGAGCTTACATAGTAGCCAATATATTGTGTTATGTCACTAATACAACATGTTGCTAGAATTTCCTCTTAGTACTGATACTGGTTTCTCCCTATGCCGATACATTTCGACTGATATATTCAACGTGGGCCAAAAAACCATAATATTAGTCTTGCTTCACATGTAGGGAAAAGGATAGTAATTGTTACTTATATTCTTACTTTGATCCCTTCATTGGAGCATACGTAAGATTCTTTATTTTTGCTTTACCTTGCCCTGAAGCTTGGATCTATGGGAGCATTTCTTTTGGTGTTTAATGAATTATGGGTTTTCTAGTTTTATCCATCAAATATGGAGAGGTCCTCAATTGAAGTTTTTATGCCAGCCAAATTTGCCAAAAGTGCCTTTTGACTTGAAGCCTTAACCAGTCAAACCTTTGTCAAAGTTTGATTGATGACTGTCAAACTTTAACCACTTTACTGTGGAGCTTTCAGCCACCATTTAATTTACCTATATAAGAATGTCTCATAGATGAGGAGCTCCTAGTATTAAATGTTATTCCAACTTCACTGAATTCCCAATTCCATCCTATATCAGAAGTTGATGCTGGAACTTAGACCAAGCAGTATCAAAAAATATTTTCCACTGTACCTATTACAGCAGCAAGCAATATAGTATGACCATAGAAATAAGGAGGACCAGTATTGACTAATGTAGTTGATTCTAATCTTGGTGAAATGAAATGGTTGTAATTGATTACCTAAAATTTGTTTTAGTACAATCCAAATTCAGTAGTTTCAAGAAACCACAATAATCATGCTAATTCTCTACTTTTCGCAAAACCTCTCCAAACTCCACAAATTCCTTCAAAGTTTTTCTCTCATCAACTCTCTGTGAGCAAAGCAGACTCTTCATACCATTAAAAATATCATTTAAGCTTATATGAGACTTACATCTCTTTAGTTTTGTGGGTAATTTGTTTCATTTTCTCTGATATATTCTGCATTTGAGTTTTTTTGAAGAAATGGTCATGTGAGGGAGGAAGATACTCATTCTTCCTAGTTGAATGCTTTATGAATACTAGTAGTAGAATGTCTTGTCACTTTTCCGTCATGTGTGATTCCTTTTGGAAATTGTTGTTGTTTTTTTCTTTTTCCTTTTTTTTTTTGTGACTCCTTTTGTGGCCATTTTTTACCTGGCTTGTTCTTTAGTTGTCAATTTTGCTTCTTGTTGTGGGGGAATATATACTCACTTTTTTTAACAATACTCTGCTGAGCCTAAAGGTCTCATTTCATTCCATGACCAGTTACAACGGTCATTTGATGTTCTGTAGGTTTTCTGGTCAATCCTTTGGCTTGATAATTTTGTAGTGAAATGGTTTACATGAGAGAAAAAATATTATTCTTATTACTCACCTTCATAATTGAATGCCTTGGCAGCATTGCTAATGCTTATAGGATTCTCCTCTCCATTTTTTAATCATCTCATTGTATGTCATGACCAACAGCAGTGGTTATTTGACTATCTGTAGTGTAGCACCACTTTGCCTGCCACACATTGTGTGCCTGATTTCTCATAATGTTTGTGGTCTTACTAGTCTGGACTAAGATTATCTTGTAATTAGAATTAGCATTATCTTTGACTTCATGAATGCTTTTATGGTTTTTCAAGTGCAGGAACATGTTCTTTCTGGGGGTCATGGGTTAATGATGCAAGGTTATAACCCTTTAATAGAGGCTCTTGCAGAAGATATAGATATACGACTGAATCACAGGTATTTTTTGCATATGGCATTCATTGAGCAGAAGCTTTATCTCAGATTGCAAAGCACAAACACATGCCTGAACTTGCAAGAATACATGCACACTTAAATATCCATTCAAAATAACTAATCATGTCTAACCTGTTACCTTTCAATCAAAGGGTCTACACGCACACACACATACTTTGAGTATACAATGAGATAGAGAATCCAATTTATCAATTTTGCATCAATTAGGAATATCTTTCATGCTTCATCTTTGTTCAAGCTTGTTTTTCTGGGTTTCTATTTGCTTTTTGCTGTTGGTCTATCATCATTTGTCAAATATTCTTCCTTTGGTTTCAGGTTGAATATTTGATAGATCTGATTACTTGTGTAATCATTCCCCTACTAGTCATGCCTATGTATGCAAAACACCTGAACTCATGCTGTGTACTTCTAGTAACTGTCTTTAATTCTGGACATATCTTTACTGGCAGAAGAGCTGCAGTGGTTCTATACTTTTGTGTTGCTTCCCGATTCTAACTCTCCCGGATATACATATAAACCTTCCCAGATCTTCCTACCTTGATTTCCTTTCCCGTTGAAGTTGATAAATGCCTACAACATAACATCAATATCAAAACGGATCCGTTTCTTTCTCTTATGCAGCAAAGCAGCAGAGTGTTTGGGTCATGGTTATGTTCTGCTTCATATTATAGTTCCGTGATTTGTGGGCAAGAGAGATTTGTAATAAAGCCATGTAGTTGTTGCAGTTTGAAAGACTGATAATTATATATGCTTTTCATCATTCTCCAAGGTAGACACTTTCTCTCGGCATTTTAGGCATTCAAGAGCTAAGTTTGCACGTGGTTATTGCCCGTGCTTCCCATGTTTATATGGTTACTTATATTGACACTATAATTAGATTATAATAGTATGAATAAATTACTTTCATATGTTAAAATTTTCAGTGCCCATGCTCCAAGGTGTTCATCTTTGTTCAACAAATAAAATATGTTGTCTCTCAAGAAACAATTCATGGGTGTGCCAATGTTTACTTTTTTATTTGTGCACCAACCGAAAGTTGGATACGTATGGCATGGGAACTGCTTTCATAGGATGGGCTTTTCATCAGACCAGAATAATTTTTTCGGTTTTTCAATACTTCTAGTTTCAAATTATTTAGTTCAGAAATATTTACTGTGTTATCATTTTTTATGCGAATTTGATAAGAGATGGGAAGACAGGAATCATGATATATGTTCGTTAATGTTGATGTTTAGGGTGACAAAGATTTGCAATGGGCATGCTAAGGTCAAGGTAACTGTGGACAGTGGTGCAGAGTTTATTGCAGATGTTGTTATTATCACGGTACCTCTTGGAATACTGAAAGCCAATCGAATCGAGTTTGAGCCAAAGTTGCCTGATTGGAAGATCAGTGCAATTTCCGATCTTGGCGTGGGTAACGAGAACAAGATTGCTCTGCGATTTTCCAAAGTCTTCTGGCCAAATGTGGAGTTGTTAGGAATGGCAGCACCCACTTCTTTTGGCTGTGGTTACTTTCTAAATCTACACAAGGCAATAGGCCAACCTGTGCTTGTCTATATGACTGCTGGGAGATCTGCCGATGCCCTTGAGAAGCTATCCGATGAGTCTGCAGTAAATTTCGTGATGTTACAGCTCAAGAAAATGTTTCCAACTGCAACTGAGCCGGTTAGTTCGTTGGCTTTACTCTGTTTTTTATCATCCTTTGACCCTTCTAGCCTCTCTCCATCATTTCCAGAGGTGTAGATTTTCAGCTGTTATAGTAGCAGTTAACAATGTTAGCCATCTAGGTCATGGATGAAAATATATATTGGTATCGGTTGCAGTTAAATTGGTATCGAACATCATATATGCAAAAAGAAAAAAAAAGTTTTCATGAGAGCATCAAAAGTGAGTTATTTACTAAAATTTGATTATATTTTTTTTTTATTTACATATATTTTAAGAGTTCTAACATATTTTTTCAAAGCTAATAATATTACCCATTTATGTATCACATAAAAAAAATTGATACCCATCTAGGTTATTAAAAAATGTCACAAATCTTTTGATCTAAGTATAGTTTATACCTCTACTAAATATGTGAATTTAAACTTTTTAGAAGGTTTAGGCATATCTAAAACATATTCTATCAAATTCTTCTAATATCATCGAGGCATATTGATTGATATTTTATTTCATAATATGGGTCTACTATGATTAAATTGGGTGATAAATTATTGAGTGTATTTTGCTTTGGAGGACCTTTCTGGTGGTTTGGATGCAAAGAAGTCCAATATCCCTTCAAAATTTTTCTCTTTCCGATGAAGCAGCAGACTTTTGATGGTGTGTTATCTGCCCTAGACTAGGGTATGAATATTAGATCCGGATGCGTGTCCCAATTGTTCGCCTTCTCTATTTTCCACTAATTTGAAGCATTCCGGTGTCATTCTCATGTGTCGGTATTAAGTGAATGGATGAAAATATCTGTGTAGGTTATTGCCATATCTGTGTCTGTTAATGCCGTATTTGGCAATATGTGTTCGTATTTGGCAGTTGTTCGACTTCTATATACATATTTTTTTTCTGTTTTTCCATTTCAGATTCAGTTTTTGGTTTCCCGGTGGGGAACGGACCCGAACTCTCTCGGCTGCTACTCGTACGACTTAATAGGAAAGCCCGAAGACGTGTACGAAAGGCTTCGAGCACCGGTCGGGAATCTCTTCTTCGGCGGGGAGGCTGTTAGCACCGATCACCAAGGATCGGTGCATGGAGCTTACTCGGCTGGAGTTATGGCTGCCGAGAGCTGCCAGCTGCATCTCTTGAAGCGACTCGGTAATCTTGGAAAGCTCCACCTTGTGACTCTGAGGAATGAATTTCTAGATACCACCTTTCCCCTTCAGATTTCAAGGATGTGATCTTCTCCAACTCAGAAGTCGCAGCATTTCATTTCCTCTTTGAAATTGTAAGCATCAGCAGAAAGTCGTGATTTAGTAAATTAAAAATATTTATTTCCTTCTGCCATTTTCAAAGCATCCTGAAACATGGCACCAACTGAATGCCGCATGTTAGATCGATAGTAGTTGGCGGCCGCCATAATATCGCGGTTGTGGTTGTGGTTGTGGTCGTGGTGGCTCGCGCTTCTCTCCTGATCCTCTCGCAGATGAAATCAGCGGTGCCCTAATCTTCTAACAATGCTCGGTTCAAGCTGAACCTCCGGCACCATTATTTTCATAAAATTTCGAACTATATTAATTTTTATAAATAAAAGATTTAAAAAGTATAGTATTGTTTCTTAGTTTTAAACTGATAATTTTTTTCTAAATCCAATTTCCTAAATAACTAAGATATTTGTATTTTTAAAAATATTAAATTAAATTAAATTAAATTATATAGCTGACTTTAATTAGGAAATATACGTATCTGTTGCTGTATAATACTGAATTTCTTTAAAAAATATATATATCTTAATGATATTCTTATAATTAATAATTTTTTAGGTACAAGTTATTCTTTTAAAATATTTTTTTACCGAAATATTATATGTTTTTTGAAATGATTTTAATAGCTTTTTTATATAAACATAAAATTTTAAGTAAACCTCTAAATTTATTATTTGTGGGCTGATACCTTATCTCATTTTTTGATCTCCCTTACGTATTTGGATCTAATAACCCTGTTTTATGACTATGTAATATTAACTAATTTTAAATTATCGATAATTATTAATTAAAAATACTTTAATGTTGGAGCAGTATTTTCGAGTGATTCATATGATCTCGCTGATGCATATGGGCTTTACTATAAATTATTAAAATTATTATAGGCTAATTTTCTTGCTGATTCATTTCCTCCTTTTGGAAAAAAATATGGTCAATTTTTTATTTTTTTTTTAAAAAATTAACATTATTCTCAACTTTTATTTATTTAGAAATATATATTATAATTCATTTAATAATATATACACCCAAAAAATTAGAAACATGTTCTTCAGATAACATTATCTTTATAAAGAAAAAAATATATTTTGATAGAGCATTTTCCCCGAGAAACATATTTCATGCCCTATCTTTATCACTTTTTTTTTAATTTAGTTAGAATTTAAATGATTTGAATCTAAAGATAAATTAAAAGATTAATCTGAAATCTTTAAATTTTTTGTTTTAGTCAGTGGTATATAATATTAAATTGTATGGTCCAAAATACCAATAAAAAATCTCTTGAATAAAATCAAAATTAACAAAATTAAATTTATGTATGGCTGCTATAATAATATTGATTGATTAATCTTACCAATCAATTACAAAATGATAAAAAATTAGGGGGTGCGACATGTTAAAATTGTTGGGATTTGACACCCAAATTCTCACACAATCAGATCGTAGTGAAAGAACCAGAACCCCCATTGGCTGTCTGCCGTCAGTCACCAAGAATGTGTGCACAATGAATAAAAGAATGCACAATGAATTTAACGTGAAAAATTTTTTTCAACCAAGAAAAAAACTATGGGACAAATTTTAAAAATATTCTACTACGTAAAATCGGTTATAAAAATCCTGAGATAGAATATCAACAACCTATTTGATATAGAATAAGAAAAATAATCTCCAAAGTAATGAAACTCTCTTTCCCTCTATTTCTCTTCTCTCATTTTTCACATTGGTGGTACTATTTTCTCACTCTGATTTTACAAGTGTAGCAGCAAATGACAAATGACGAGAGCTCACTTCCACACTCTACTCCGTTACACCCTCCGTTCCATGTTCCACCGCTGTGCTGCTGCACTACAGCACCTGCCGCTACCGCGGCTGCTACTGCTTTCCTCTTTTGAAGCACCTAGTGCACTTTTATAGTGACGTCGATTTCAAATCCTATCTGCTCACCTAGCCTGATCTTACAGATAATATGTCACACCAACTCTATTATTTTCTACGCCTTCACAAGTTCTCACACTTTTCGAGACGATGCATATTTTGTAAAGTTAGCTTACCAACTCTAAAAGTCAACGGCTTACACTGAAAAGCCTACCACCTACTCCTCAAAACCTAGTACCCACTATGCAAAGTTATCTACCAACTTCGTCAAGTTGACTCTTCTAAAATGGCGTTGTCTGGTCACCCTTTCACATTAGCGCCTTATCTTAGTTTGGCCGGCCAGCCTTTTATCCGGCTTCTTCTCTCATCCGGCCAACCTCTCTAGCTGACTTGTTGCTGCTCGATCGTCCCGTTGGCTGTCTTCTTGTAGCATTGTTGGCTTCACCCTCGACCTTGCTCGGCTCCACCTTTGGCCCTGGCGGCTTCGCCCTTGACCCTGTTGGAAATTGTCTCTCCGACATTTACCCACTCCAACAAATCAATCACTCTGATATTTGCCCAATTTGGCAAATCAGTCTCTGTGGTCTTTACTACAATCAATTTCTAGAACTCCGAATTTCTCACAAGCCCCGTGCAATTTTCTGATGACGCATTCGTTTATTGAGTTACCCACAAGAGAGTGACTTAACTCAACAGAAACGAAACTAAATATTTTGAGGGTAATTACCAAGTCATTAATGTAAGTGGAAGTGGATTAACATATGACGAATCCCACAGCCATAAGTAACATATGTTATGAATGAAAAATTATCGAATATATGAGAGTATTATATAGCTATATAGTATCGATTAATTATTAAAAGATATTTAATTGTCATATTTTAAATTAACCAATTAAATTCAGCGCAATTTCCTATGATAGTATGATCATAGGCTCGTTGATATATTTCTTATTTATTTATTTTTGGATCAGTTATGGTCTTATTTTTAATTAAATAAGAGCGGGCTTTTCATATGATATAATAAAGTAGTAAATTTTATGATTAAAAATTAATTTATCAGATAAAAATGATTGAATAATTAAAAAAATTATATGGATAATACATATTTCAGTTAACCGAATATTTATAATTAAAAATACCGAATTTTCTTTTGAATAGGCATTGAAAGAAGAAGAAAAAGGCTAAATTCAATGGAACACATTTAATGGAATTGATGCACTTTCAATATAACGACAATTCATAATAAATTTGAGTCTATTTATTTTTTAAAACACTTTATTGATATTTATAGATATTTTTAAAGGTGTTATTATTTTATTTATTTATTTATTTTTATATAAATTAAATTATATTTTTTTGGTAATTAGACCGATGTCACTTGATAGTATTACAAAAATATTTATTGATGTTAGTATTTTTAATTATAAAAAATAATTTATTTAAAAGTAGATGAATTGTTG
>JAOVVI020012312.1:0-12291 GCA_028571085.2 Nepenthes alata | reverse complement strand
CTTTTTTTTATTCTTTGGTTTGATAACCATTTGTGAGGAATTTAAACGATTATCAGTAAAATAATAAATATTTATATAATAAAGTATCAAACATAAGTAAAGAAAATTTAAAAATACTATAAATAATGGAGAAGATATTTATTATTGTTAAAATTAAGGTTGTAAAAAATAATTATAATTAAAATTTTAGAATTTTGCCGAACATGTAAAAATTACTATGCATATATTTTGATACGTATCTCAAATCTGAATGGTTGTTCAAATAAAATTGGGTTAACCCTTTAAATTTTTAAATTTAAAGTCTGCACACTATAACAATTAATAAGCAATTAAATGACACAATGCTCATTTCTAAAGATATTTTTTAACATTTAAATTAGAATTCCTTTTAAGAAGATAAAAATAATAAGATGTTGAAGGTTTGAGAGATAGTAAAAAATAGATGGTTTGGCTCAATAATCTTTAAAATTTATAAGTGTATCGATGATTATATCTCTTTATTTGCTATTTTTACGAGTGGTTCATATTCTGTTCTTTTATTTAAGTGAAACAAGCGTATTTATAATCTTATTATCAATTAGCGTATATTTTCTACAGATGTATAATTGTAGATTAATTAAAAAATTACGCTGATTAAAAACTAAATGATTCAATTGTTACATAAATTTTAAATATAATTTTTATCTGTTTGTCATATTAGTTGTATACTTGATTTGACCGTTTGAATTTATTAACTGATCGATCATTCGGTATCTTAATCATTTATATTACCGGCAGTCCAATCATTCATAAATTTGATAGTTTGGTCGAGTTTTATTCTAAATTTAATTGTTCGATTGTTTTATTTTTTTTATAAATTTTTGATCAGTGAGCCTCGTGTAAAGAATCAAATGCATGTGATCAAAGCAGGCAAGGAAAATACGAGAAACTAGAGACACTACTTTCGACTCGGACCACATGGCAATCGTACCATTTACATAACATGTACCTCGCTTTGTTTTTTCCTTAAAACTTGCTTCCATACATTTTAGTCTTCTAAAAAATTAGAAAAGTGTTACAAATTTTGAGGGTTAATAACCAAAAAAAATAACTAACTATATGATTACTATTAAATTTATATATAAAAACCTAAAATGAAAAACTTATAAGTAAAATAGAGATGTTTAATTATTTCAAAATTAGAGTTACAAGAAAAGATAATCATAATTAAATTTTAAAATTCTTATCAATCCCTAATGTAAAAATACCATAATATATATAGAGGGTAGCCTAAATTAAATCTAAATTCACATTAAACCATATCGTGAACTTTTGAAATCCAATCTTCAAATATGTTAATTATGCAAAATTATTTCGGATCATACGTAACCATTAACATGGGTGCTTCCTCATCGAGGTGTTAAGAATCCCCGTGGGGTATTTTGGGACATTCAATTAATGATATATCATTCCAAGTTTAATTTATAAATTATTAAAAAAATATATATGAATAAATATCTTTAGTTTACTTTTTTATAATATAAGTATTTTAATATTTCAATATTTAAAAAATATTTAAAAACTATATCTGAATTCATTTAGTTTGATTACTGGCGTTTTGAACCTATTCAATGATATAAAATAAATGATATAAGAATATCGAAATGATGTATGTCCATTGGCCACGGTAGTAAAACTTACATATGTCACGTTACACTTAAAACATTTGAATTGTTATTCTCAACACAATATCAAAATACATAATTTTCATCCATCTTCGCATGGTCCTTTATAAATGACCATCCATCAATCTAAGTTATTATGTGGTCGAAACTCACTAATTTAAAAGATGGTTAACAATGTAAGGTGAGTTATAAGCTAAACAAGTACATAATGAGACAGTAATAATGAATAAGAGTCACCTTGAATATTAATGATAAAATAATTAATTAAAGGTTAGTAATAAATCTTACTAATAAGAGTTGTGCGCATGAAGGTCGGTTCTTTTTTTTTTCTGTAAATGTGGATCTTACTCTACCTTTTAAAATATGTGGAGAGAATTGTCTATATATTATTTTCTATTAATGGGGTCTTACCCACTATTATCACCCATGAGAGAGCCAATTGGTGTGCCCATTTGGTGAAAAGGATAAAATCAGTGGGCGTACATGCTCCCATTAGACATTTATCAAGCATAGTCATAATATAACAATACATACGAGTGTCTTTCATGTGCACATCAACTTAATGATATTACCACAAACACGCTTATGTATGACTCTTGCACACATTAGGTGCCCCCACAAGCCACTCCAAACGTACTTTTTAGAATCGTACAAAACTTTTTCCATAAAAATTTATGTAAGTATATTATTTCCTGACATCATAAATTATATTTCACTTTCAGAGTGTTATATTTTTTTCACACTTATAAAATTTTATTCACATAATTTACATATCTTAACAAATGAACTAATGTGGGTAATTCTTATATCTTTTCAATTTGGCCACAATGTAAATTTTACAAACGAATGATTTTAAAGTAATATCTTAACCAAAGGAATCACATTTGTGCAAAACAACTTATCTTATTGACCAAGGATTTGTACTAGTTTCTCAATGCACGTTAAGTTTTCACTAATTCATAACGATTCATGGTCAATTATGTGAGAAGAGTCATTGAAATATTTATAAAGTATCAACACCTGAAAAATATTATAAAAGCCTATGAAATTTAAAAGTAAAGTAAGTCTATAAACCATTCTTCTGATTTTTTCTAAGATTTGGGACAAACATTCTCAACTTCAACTTCCCATTAAATACAAGCCTTACGACTCCTTTAGATGAAGACACTATAAAAATGTAAGATTGGAGACTTCAAAATTCAATTCAATTATGGTCGATATAACTCTTTTGTTATGCTTAAGGAACTTAAAGTTGGTCTTGAATCAATTAAACATTTTTTGATATTTCTTGAATCAACTCCAATCCAAAACGTAGACTTTACCTATCTCATCTCAATTAATTGAGGAATGATATTTTATTCCATAGAGTATTTCAAATGATATCATATCGATACTTATTTAATAATTATTATTAAAAATGAACTCATTCAGTGATAAGTAGTCAACCCAATTTTCTTTCATCTAGAAAATGTACACCCCCAATATGTTCTCCAAAATTTAAATTGTCGACTTATATTATCCTTCTATTTATGGATGAAATACTAAACTTTAATTTGGTGCACAATTCCCAATATATATTCTTTGAAAACTTGAACACAAATTTTAAATCTTAATTTGATATAATGGAAGTAGGACCACCATAAAGTCTAAACACTTCATTGATGTACAAGCTTGCTAAGAAATTCCTTGAAATATAATTTTTACAATAATAAAATGAGCCGATTTGGTCAACCAAATCTACAACGGCCCACATTGCATCTTGTTTTCTTGTCCTCCTTAATAAACCCATTACAAAATCTATCAACATGTGCTTCCATTTCAAATAGAAACCTATATAAGTTACAAAAGATCTGGCAGCTTCTTATTTTTAACTTTCACTTATTGATATATAATATATCTTTCACAAAAGTCAGAATTTCTCTTTTTATATTTCTCCACAAAAAGATTTTTCATAAATTTTAATATATCGTACTATTTTTAAATGTATCGTATACTTGGATAGATGTACTTCATCAAGGATTTCATCCTTCAGTTCTTCACTGTTTGGCATGTAAATGTAATCTTAAAATCTTAAAACTCTATCAACTTAAAAATTAAAATACACTCTTGATTCTATGACTAAATCCTCAGTTATATTCCCTAAAAATGGATCGTCCATTTACATTCTCTTAATCATTTTGAAAATCTTTGATTACATCTAAAAATGTGATAAACTCATAATACCTTGGGTGTGTAATCTAATGATATACTCTTTCATGCCGTCAACATCTAAATCTCTTTGATTATCAAATGGGTCATTACATTGGCTGATTTTTGGCTCAAAGGATCTACCACTACTTTAGTCTTTTTCAATTAATATTGGATCTCATAATTATAATCTTGTAATAGTTTCATCAAGCATCCCTACCTAATGTTTGATTCATTTTGGAAGAAAAAATATTTCAAACTATTATGGTTCAAGTACACCATAAATTTCTTTCCGTACATATAAGATTTCTAGATCTTCAAGGTAAAGATGATAGGTGCTACTTCTAAATTATGGGTGGGATACTTTTTCTCATAAGTTTTGAATTGCCTCAATCTTTAGGCGATCACTCTTTCATGTTGTATCTATATACATCCCAATTCTCTCTCAAACACATCACAATAAACCACATGCTTTCTCAATCTCTTTGGAAATGCTAAAAAACATGAAAACTATGAAAAATTATTTAATTCTTGAATTTTGTTTTGTTTTGCTTTTTTTTTTTCTGCATACAACATCCCAAGTGAGTGCTATCTTCTTTTGCATGAGGCATACCAACAATACCATAACCCTCGAAAAGTCTCAACAAACCACCTATAAAACTCGGCCAATCCAACAATATTTCTTATTTCTGTTACGTTGTTGGTTAACTCTAACTCGTGACTGCTTTAATCTTTTTTGGATCCAAGAACACAACTTCTTTCGATATTACATAATCTAGAAAAACTATTTTTTTTAGTCAAAATGTAGACTTCTTTTAACTTGGCATACAATTGTCTTTTCTTATATATTTCTAGATAAATTGTTAAATGGACTTCATGTACTTCATAATTTTTCAAATATATCAAAATATCATTAATGAAGATAATAACAAATTAATTTAGATGGGGTTAAAATATCCAATTTATAAAGTACATAAATGCTGCATTAGCATTTATTAATTCAAATGGTATTATTCATAAATCATAATGGTCATACCTCATTTAAAAAGTTATTTTTGTAATATTTTTTTTCTGAATTCTTATTCGATAATATTTCAATTAAGCATCAATCTTGGTAAAAATTTAGGCTCCTTATAATTAATTAAAGAGATCATCAATACTTGACATAGGATATTTGTTCCTAATTGTTATCTTATTTAACTCTCAATAATTTATACATAGTCTCACAAAATTATCCTTCTTCTTCACAAATAAAATCAATGTACCTCAATGAGGTACACTCGGTTGAATAAAATCTTTTTTTATTAACTCTTGCAATTACTTTTTTTAACACTTCTAATTTCAAAGGAGTTAACCTAAACAAAGCCTTAAAATTTATCGTAGATGGAAACACCAACCTAATTTCAAGCTCAATCTCCCCTTCTGGTGACAATCCTAAAAAATCTTCCGAAAACATGCCATCAAATTTTTTTACTATTAAAATTTCATTGGTCGACACATTATTATTTTTGGCATTAGTGACATAGCCGATGTTTGCTTAACAATTGTCTTTTATTAAATAGCATGTATGCACGGCAAAAATCACATCCGTTAACTCTTTACATTTATTCCCTTAAAAGTGAAAATATTCATAGCCCAGAAATAAAATGTACAATATTTGTGGAAGCAATGCACACTGACATTACAGCATGCCTAATAATTTATACCTAATATTATATCAAAGTCATGAATATCAAATAAAATTAAATCTACTGCCAACTCAAATTTATACACACAAACTATAAACCTAGAGTATATAATGTCAATTATCAATGACTTATCTGTTGATGTAGACACTTCTAAAGTATAATCCATAATTTTATGTTATGTATTCAAATAGTGTGCAAATTTGGAAAATACAAATAAATGCATAGACCTTAAGCCAAACAATACATGAGCTAAAGTCTTAAAATTTGGAAGGTCACATTTTACCACCTATGGAGACAATCTCCATCCTTGGTAGTTACCACTAAAGTTCTCCAAATACACTAAGCTTCTTATTGGTCTACCTCATCAGGAGGGATTATTCTATCATGTGATCGGATTGACTAATAATAAAACAAGCGCGGGTCTAATTATAACACGTCCGTCCTCTATAAACTTCTTATAATATTCACATACCACTGTTGATTCTTGCTACTTGCCTTGAGCTCCTTGATTCTCAACTCATTTTTCCTATCCCCTGATCGTGAGATTTCAGAATTATGTGACATTCTTACAATTCAAAATTTTGGCTTCCTAGCTCACATTTTTCTACTCAAAAAATTTTACTCTCTCTAACTTTTACTCAAAGAGTAAAGCCCAATCAAGTATTTCTCGAAGCCTTAAAGGGAGTTTCTTAGTCTTCTTATCTCATCCATCACTACGTGTAGGACAAATTAAGCCCATTCAATAAATTTGATATCATATTTTGCCACCATACATTTTTCTTCTTTCAATCATGCAAACTCATCCTTCTATTCATGATGGCTCATCGAAAAATTCTTCTCTAGGAACACCACAAGAAATACATTCCTTAAAATTTTCTTGGTTTCCAAGCCTAAAATCTTACTCTTTATGGCCTACTAATGGTCACCCTAGCCATCCAATTTGTAAATGACAAATTTGACTTTCTCCTCCCTTCAATAATCATCACCTCAAATATATTTTTCACTCTGTAGATCTATAATTTTACCCTTACGAATCCAAATTATCTAAGAATTCAGGCATATGCACATTTATGAACTGGTCATAAGCTGTAATAGCATGACTATAATTTTCACCTTACTCTGAGTTCGGATGTTACTAGATCATTTGGTACATAACTTTCACTATCAATGCCATGAAGACAAAATAATTGTTTTCCTGACGAGACCAGACACCCATTAACCTTGTAATATTTTTGTAAATGTCATGTCACAAATAACAAAATTTACTTTCTCAAATTATTTAAGACATTTCCCTTACAACTAGCACCAATATCACCACTATGTCCTCCTATACCTAATACAAAACATAAATAAGAATAACATTATAAACAATTAAACAAAAATCGAGGTGCAATCCAATATTTAGTTTAAACCACTAATATATATAGACAAGATCCCGAAAATCTGATGAACACTTCAAAGGTTGACCCAAAAACATACAACCTCCTTAATAAACTCATTCAAGCACAAGGAAGAGTCTACAATCTAATATCCAACACAGAGATATGAAATAAGAGTTATATGCACGTCAACCGTCAAGTACAAAGTCCAATAAACTTGATTCAAAGCTATTTTTTATCTTCAACAATATATACAAAATACAATTAAAAACATCCTTAGACAAATCCATTAGAAATCCACTCTCCAAAATCAGCAAACTTATAAATAAATTCAAGCCTATTAATATAAAATATTATAAAATATGGCAAGAGTAACTCCAATTGTAAGCAAAGCATATATATGTAATTTTATGTGAATATACATGACAAGAATATGAGAATGATCAATATAATTATATACAAAATTCTAAAAAATGAGAACAAAAGTAATAATCAAGGGATAACAATAACCTCAGCGGCTAATGTCAAACTTCAAATGTCGAGATATGAACTTTCTCCATAGCTTGAGCCATATACTACTATTCAATACCTATGGGTAGGCTGACTATGTACTACATCCTCTAGACGGAGGTAAATATTATTTTTTTGATACTATTGATAATAGGTAATGACATTTGCTAATAAATTAATATATTAAAATATGTTCGAATATATTTTATTAATTTTTTATAATATTTTTTATTTAGGTAAAATAAAAGATTCTCTATAATTAAAAAAAAAATAAATAAATAACCTTGACAAGATTTAAAGTGAAACTTTCATTAAATTCTTACACAAAAAAGCATATGTAAGATCAATTTCTTAAAAATTTCATAGTTTTATAACAATATGCTTAATTTAAGACAAATCTCGTAAAATATAAGTAAAAATAACATAGATACAACACAAATTTAAAAGTAAAGAAATGTCATTTGCATAAATTTTTGAACAAAAAATGGTGAAAAAACTCTAAAAATTTTAGCAATAAATAAACTTAAATGTACTTCTCTTAATTTAAATTTATCAAAACTTTACTAAAATTCACTTTAAATTTACTTCATCATTCATCTCTCTTTTTCTCTCTCTCCTCTTCTTTTCTCTCTCTCTCTCTCTCTCCGCTCAAAAAAATCTACAAATTGAGTTGAAAATTGATTGATGATCCATATAAAATAGACTAGCACATAGGTCTCTACTATGCACCTATCAAGTACAAAAGTTTACAATGGGGATGCAATTGTATCCGTAAGGCATGCATCAAATGTTACAATCCTGAAATAAATATATATGGGCGTCCTTTATACGCACATTATGCTTGAAAATAGTCTCAAACTTGCCCTTACATGGCTTTTGTGCCCACCAAATGTCCTCCCAAATCACTCCATATTTAATTTTTTCAACCGAACTAATGCTTTTCTTTAAATATTCTCTTAGCCATATTTACTTCAGATGACATAATCATATTAAGCATTTTGATATTGCAAGTAGAATTTACAGTGAATATTTTAGTATTTTCCTAAGGTTCGGTCTGAATTTCTTGAGTACAATAAACTTGATAATAAAATAAAGATTAAAATTTAGTTAAAAGTTAAAATTTAAGAAAGAAATAGACAAAAAAAAAAACAGAGAAGTTTAAAATATCTTTGGTTCCCCCCCCCCCGAAAAGAAAGAGACAGTCCAAGGAAAAATCGGTAGTGGTGACCATTCGGGCAAGGATTGGGGGATCCTGCTCCGTGGAGCAAGATTTTCGCCCCAAATATAGCTTTTTTTTTGTTTGGCGTAATTTTAAAATCAAAAAATATATATATATTCTGTTTTGGGGGCGAAAATCCTGCTCCGCGGAGCAGGATCCCCCGTTCTATCTGGGCGAGGGGTCTTCGTGGTCCGAATAATTGTTTCTTTTTGCTAAGTCGTCTTCAATTAATATAATATTATGACGTCTGAAAAAAATTTCTAATCGATCGGGACATATGATGCATGAAAATGCATGACTCAATTAATCACACAGTACTGTGAATTTTATTATTTTTTCTGCAGCGTGATTAATTATGGATAAAAAAATATTATCCATAATTACAATGCATAACATTTTATAATCCATTTTATCTATTAATCTAGTAATTACTTAACATTGTAATCTTCAAATATTATCTAATTACATGCCTCGGTAATTGTAGAGTTAAATTTTGAATTCAATAATAATTTAATTATTTGTAATAACTTTTGAATTTTAGTTCACTTCTATAACTTTAATATCCATTGTACAAGTTTTTTTTTAAGTCCTAATTTGTGTTAAATATGTCTTGATATAAAAATATTTATATAATAAAAATTTAAATTTAAAAAAATAAAAACAGCGTCTAATAAGCATAAGTGTATTACATGTATGTATTTTTTGTAGAAGTTTCATTTCATACATGAGGTGTCATAATGATATACTCATACATGTTTTAGGCAAAGTATTCATACCTGTAAACGACATACGGTTCGTTCATGCGTGGTTCAGATAAAATGAGTCACACCTGAGATGTCTTCTTTTTCCAACTTCGATTGGAAGAGAGAAAGAGAAATAAAAGAATTTTAAAATTATTTTATATTAAATTTGATAAATTTAAGATTTAAGGTAAGTATATATATTTATTTTTTGATCTATTGTTTGAATTTTTTATTTTACTTTTAGTTTTTATTTAAAGGTATATGTAAGTTACCATGAGTATTATTACATTATATAAATTTTACTGAATATTTTAAAGTTTTGATGGGTTTTATTGAATATTTAAAATTTATATTTATTTTTACTAAATATTTAAGTATTTTTAAAAATATATATATTCTTATATTGAGATATTATAAATGAAAGAATGAAATATTTGGTGCATTTTACCTTACATGCTTTTTTTTTTACAGTCATTTAATTTGAACGCTATTTTATGATATAAATTGAGTTTGTACTTTTTTTGGATACTAAAATTTTTTTATATGTTTATTATAAAATTCACCATTCGACATATGAAAACTATTGCAAGAAAATTAATAGTTTATATTCAAACTTATTTTAACATGTTAAGCACACTTAAATAATATATTTATCATTCACAAATTAAAAAATAAAGAAAAGAAAGTGAGACTTGATCTCGTTTATTAGGTAATACAGATGGCTCATAAAAGGATCTTGAATGACAATATATTGGCCCAAACTTATTAAAATATGAGTAACTCTTTTTTAAAAAATTTTCTTTTAGTTAATAAATAAGCAAATTATCGATTTTCATTGTTTGACATATTTTGATCTACTCATGCTTTTACATGTTTTGAATCTTCTTGAATTTTAGCATGCTTTTGATACAATTTTTTTAATTTATATGTTTTGTAGTTGTCTTACATGCTTTGGTCATCTAAATATTTTTGGTACGGTTTATATACTTTGAATATTCATATGTTTTAGACTATTTACATAAAAATATAGTTTGGAACTTATTTATTAAAAAGTTAAACATTTCATTTTTTCGCATGATATTTATGATTTCTGTCATTCCATTTGTTTTACATAGTATATTGCATATTGTGTATATTTATATTTTACTGAATATTAGACTTATATTCAAAAATATTTTTAAAATATCTTTTAAATTAGTAGACTGTGAATTCTTACCAAATATAAACAAAAAAATTGTTAAAAATTTTTATTTAATTTATACTTGTAGTACTTTGAGTTGTTCAGATTTTATATACTATAATGAATTTATATGTTTTTAAATTTTACAATTTAAATTTTTGGGCCGATGTGTCAAAATGAAGCCATGTATGGTTTTCTATTGTTAAATATTTGAACATTTTGGTTAGATACTTTTTTATAGATATTTACAAATTAAGTAATAAGTATAATATTATTTAGAGGTCAAACGAAAACTGTATGGCAAATCTATAACTGTTACGATTCATATTTAATTGCATTACTTGTGATATTGCTATGTAAAATCTAACCCTATTTTTTTATTATTAGATTATTATTATTTATGAATAATTTTTATATTAATATTTTTATTATCGTCGACTCATATTGGGATCATAATAGACCGGAGGCGAATATGTTATCCATATTCTAATTTAGGGTTAAACTTGAGCCATTTTCACCAATAAGAACACCACAACAACAGAAAGAGAGAAAGAGAGAAAAATAGAAAAGGTTTTAGTCATCCGATCAAGGTTGATTCTTGTTTCATAATTCATTAATTTTGCTTATGTTGTTTTGGCTCTTATACATAAAGTATTATTTGTTATTTTTTTATTTTTATTATATTATATTGTTTAATTGTTAAAATTTATATACTTCTAATTTTGATAATTAGTATACAATTGAAATTAGTTGTTATATTTTTTTTCCAAGTGTATTGTTGTCGTGAAGAAATCGACCCGGTGGGAGTTGTTTGAACTCGAATTTCAAGTATTATATATATTTTGGATATAAGATTTTGTAATCTTTTTCTTTGTTGAGAAGAACCAAATTTCAAAGTAAATTCAACTGTGTAATTTATATTTAATTATGAGTTTGTCTTCCCTCATAATTCAATTAAAAAGAAAAAAGAAAAAGAAGAAGACAGTGTTGATAGTCCTAGATAAAGACCTCCTTAATCAACTTCCTCCCCCCCCCCCTCTCTCTCTCTCTCTCTTCGTGCCTCTCTGTTAACCGTCTCAATGCTTTTGTTTAAAAAATAATTTTTGTTTAATTTATCTATAATTTGTCTATAACTCATTCTAAATAGAATAATTACTGTAATTTTCTATGAAAAAATCCTAATATCCCAATATATAAGAATAAATTATAAATAAAAGAGATAAGAATTAATATTAATATTATTTTATTTTTTGATGATGTGTTAGGAAAAAAAATTGAGATTTTAATTCACTTAATGAAGAGTAAGATCTTGCTTCTCTCACCTAAACTGCTATCTTAAAAAAATTAGTAGTTAAAATTTAAACATTAATATTATCATCTAAATAATTGTTAAATTATAATTATAAAAAAATATGAATTTGTTAATCTTATTTATGTTAATTTAAAACTTTATATTTTAATTGATTGCATCCAAATGACATGGAAAGTGATGCGTCCTCATGTCTAATTTACTGTGTGAATTAGTGAGCTTTCAAATTTCTTGTGTCGAGTTGAGCATGAACGGGTATGGTGTTTGCGTTTCTCAACCTAAACCCTGCACATCACAAATAGCTAATAAGAGGTCAGAGGATTGGTGGAACTCACTCCGTGGCTTATCTTCCAACGTTCAAATCAATAATCTTTTCAAGAAAATAGAAAGATATAAGAATGTGAAAGTAAAC